>APFE031673153.1:1140-63675 GCA_000404065.3 Pinus taeda | reverse complement strand
AATAAAAATATTATTATTTTAAATTAATTTTTAATTTTTAAACTAACCATGATTTTATTTTATATACTTTTTACCTGATTTAACTTATTTCCATAAAATAAATTATAAATTATTAATAATAATATTAAAATATTAAAACATAATATAAAATTAATTTTGACCTGGGTCCTTTAGTCAGATTTAGCCGTTAAGGTAGCCGTTGGAATCTCTGCTCAGACTATTTAACATGCTATGCTGGATATGTTTCTTCAACTTGTACATGAATGCAATCATTTTTTCTTCAATGAAAAGAGATTTCTATATGGGTTCTACCAAACTTCTACAAAGCAAAACACTTTTTCTCTTCTTTTCTTGGAACACACGTCACACACCCAAAAACTAAAAGACTATGAATCCTTTAACAATGAAAACTACCATAATGCAAGATATAATGGAGATGCAAGATCCTAAATCACAAAAATTCAAAAGCAATTGTTTATAACTAACAATGAGCCAACTTAAGTACTAAAGGGGATAAAAATTTTGACACAAACTTCTCTCCAAACAAGAAGGACAAATTGTAAAAGATCACAATTCACTTTCAAGAACAAAAAGAAACCAAAAACCAAACTTGGCAAAAGAAAACAAAAATAAAGTTTTTTGAGATCTTTTATTTTTTAAAGAAGCAACAAAAACAACCTTTTAAAATCACCAAAATGCTACTAAAACACAAAAGATCGAAAAATGAGCACAAGGAGTCTTTGCAAGTTACAAACTTGAAAATAAATGAAAACTTCAGCAAAAATACTTCAACTTGTACCAAATGACCCAAATAGTAGCAAAGAGTTTGACAAACCAACCAAGAAGTGAGGAAAGAAATACTTCCAAATTCATCAAAAAGACTTTCAAAAAGCAAGAAAAAGTATGAGGCCACAAAACAAAGGAAAGCAAAGCAATTAGATTTGAAATACAGGCTTGACACTGAAACTCAAAAAAATTTCATGTTCTGGAGGACCAGAACAATCAAGAACTTTAGAACGAAGTCTTGTGTGCCAGAAAACAAATTACAAACTCACTAAAGAAGCAAACCTAGGGAAAATCTTCTCAATGAGGAAGAGACTTTAAAACTGTAAGCTTGTAGAATATTTAAATTCTTCAGATAGTAATTGACCACATAGAGATTGAAAAGACTAGGCAACAAATCTATCTGGACTGAAACATTTGAAACAAAAAGAAAAAATTTGCATATGTGATTGTGTTCAAACACAAAAGCGTGCACACATGCTTCTCACATAGGAAACTCACGTATACGTGAGTTCACTTTATAAAAACAAGCATATATGCACTACTATAAACAATGTGAAGAGTGTATACAAAGCTTAACAAGAAAATATAAAAAACAAAGTCTGATCCAAAAGATCTAACTTAAGGCCTGGTACTCTAGTAGACCAAATAAGACTGTAACAACAAGAAAACCAAAGATTGAGCCCTTATTGATAATGAACAACCCAAACTAGGAATAACAAGATTGTTATCCCCAGCGAAGTCGCCAATTCTGTTTCAGGTAGAAGCACCCTAGGGCTTTGGATTAGAACCCCAGTAGAGCATAAGAAAACTACAACAAGAAATACTCATACAGCTCAAGCAAAGTGTTTGTATTATCAAACTACATAAGAGTTACTATACCCAGATTTCCTTCATTTGAGTAGGTCCCGCAGGGTTCAGACCCTCTGCAACTCCCGATGTTCTTCAAACATGAAAATCATTCAATTCGAACACGCATAGCAATGTAGAAGTAAATCATATTCACGAAATTGACTTTATATCATATAAACAAATGATTGATCATACACTAAAATGACGTTCATTTACAAACTAAAATATAATTTGATGCATAAACATAGTTAACTTCAGAAAGAAGACATCATTTATTTTCTTGCAGTAAGCTATAAATAACATGGAGAGAATTCACCTGAGTCTTCTTCTTCTGGCTCCAAGTAGAACTGTCCTCCAGATTCGTCCTATCCTAGCCTTGAATAATCTTCTTCCATCACCTACACCATTATATCTCAAGCAAAAGAAAGGATATCTATGATCAAGGAAAGAAGGGTTTCCTTAAGCTTGGGGAAGTGCATGAGGCACAAGGATTCATCAGACTTAGTCAGGGATAATCTCAGTATAATAACTCTATCTCCTCTCCTCCTTTAACGCCTTCCCATAAAATTCTATTTATACTTCTCCCAATTAGTTTTCTAGTTGGGAAATAGCTGGGCCACGGGAAAGAGGAGGTAACCAACAAGTAAAACTCATGAAATCCACCCATAATTAAGGAATTTTTTAAAGTGTTTTAATACATATACGCGGGTTGGGTATTGACTGACCTGTATGTACACACTTTTACCTCAGGGAAAAGTAGTGTACAGGGAATAAAACATTGTTTTCTATATATTTGGGCCATGTCTAGAAGGAGGAGTTGCCCCAGGCCATAAACAAAGCATCACATATACCAAGAGTGGTAAATGGTTCTATAACAACAAGTCTTGCCAACTGGCAAAGCAAAATTAAGTTCCATTGAAGGCCAAATACAAATCATCAGAAAATCCATTGCGACCGGTACATAGAGATCTCTATGGACCATCTAGAACATAATAAACCATGCGTGAATTATATTTTATTCTAATAATTTATGATTTTAGTAGGATCATGTGGGCTTCCTTCCTTAGAGAGAGATCTGAAGCTTTTGAGAAGTTTAAAGAGTTCAAGGCCATGGATAAGAATGTAACTAACTGCAAAATCAAAAGCATAAGGTATGAACATGAAGGTGAGTTCACTTCAAAACAATTTTATGAATTTTTTAAGAAGAATGGTATCAAAAGGTAGTTATAATAGCAGGGACTCCCCAACAAAATGGTGTAGTGGAAAGAGAAAATAGGTCTATGCAACAATTAGCTAGAGCCATGGCGAATGAAAGGTACATTCAATAGAGATTTTGAGTAGAAGCTATTCATACAACACTATTTATCCTCAGAAAAAGCTCATTTTATACCGAATAGTGGAAAAAATCCATATGAGTTATGGCATGGAAAACTTGCAACAGTCAAACACTTTAGAGTTTTTGGTAGTAGATGCTACCTCAAGAGATATGATGAGAAACCTGGAAAATTTGATGCAAGAGAGGATGAAAGATTTTTTTGGGATATTCACCTGACAACAAAGGATACAAATTCTATAATAAAAATACCAATAATATCATTGATTGTATTGATGTAAAGGTGGATGAAAACATTGAGAAAGAAGAGAAACAACCATTAAAAGCCAACGTTGATGAACCAAAAAACATTGGTGAAGAACAAGTTGAGTCATCTATAGAAGAAGAAGATGAATAAGCTTCAAGTCCTCAAGGCAAACATCCCCCAAGGTATGTGAAAAAACACCTTCTAGATGATGAAATGTTTGGTGAATTAAATACTAGTGTGCACATTAGAAGCAAGTTATTCAATCCCCCTATGGAAGCACATGTTTCATTATTGTCCATGGAGGAACCTAAACATGTTGTACAAGCCATTAAATAAAAATATTGATTAAAATAAATGAATGAATAATTGGACCACAGAGAAAATAAGACATGGGGAACCTTTTCTAAGACATGTTAATAAGAATGCCATTAGCACAAAGTGGGTTTTGAGTAATAAATTGAATGATCGTGGAGAAGTGGTAAGAAACAAGGCTAGATTGGTATGTAAAGGCTATGCTCAAATAGAGTGATTAAATTTTGATGAAACCTTTTCTCCTATTGCTAGATTAGAAGAAATAATAATGTTTTTGGAATTTTCTTGTTTTAAGAAATGCAAAATATATGAAAGGGATTTCAAATATACTTTTCTTAATGGAGAACTATAGGAGGAAGTGTACATAGAGTATAAAAATGATTTTCAGTTGACAGAGAAACCATATTATGTTTTTAAACTCAAGAAGGCTTTGTATGGTCTCAAGAAAGCTGTTAAGGCTTAGTACTCAAAGCTAGACAACTACCTACTCAAAGGTGGATTTAAAAGAGGTGTAACTGACAATGTTAGTGTCCCACCCTAACCTCCTTATTTATGTAATGGGATCATGTCATAGTGAAGAGTCAATAAAGCCCATATTAATAATTGTAAGTGGTTAATCCGCAATTAATAACAGAACCATAGTTAGTTGCAAATGGGTCGTAGTATTACATAGATGGTATTATTAATACCACAGTATTGGCCCGTGGTATTGCATGTATGAGTCATATATAAAGGATAGGGACTCCCTGCGAGGAGCATCGTCTCTTATTTTGTAATCGAGCTCTGCTCTATTGGAGGTTGCCCCCTCGAAGAGACAAGTGAATATTACTCTCTGAATAATAAAATCATTGCTATTCTGTGTTTTGGGTATCTTTTCTTCGCATATTCTGTCTTTTGGGTATCTTTTCTTCACATATTTTACATTTGAGTATCATTTGCAGGTTAAGAGCATAACAAGTGGTATCAGAGCACTTTCTAGGGCTGGTGGGATCTCCATTTCGTAGCAATTTTTTTTTTGGCTAGAGACGTGTTCCAACGTCTTTAAACCACGGGATCTTTCGTTGAGCGCATAAATCTGCGGATTTGGGGAGGCATGCACGTAGGAAATACAAGAGGTGGTCATGTCTATTGGACTCCCTTGTAACCCCTGTGGGTACCCCTTTGAGTAGTAGCGCATTAGACAGAACTGCGCACGAATTGTCTTCCACGTACCCTATCGATATATCGGAAGCCCCCTAGGCTCCTTTGAAACCTCACCATAGATAGACCGTCGGTCGTCTCGTGGCTACAGTACACCAAGAACAACACTTGGAGAGATTACTCGCCTATACGATAGGGTAGCCAGGTTGTACGACTAAGGGTACGGTCTATCCTCCTTAATTAGAGCCCTAAAACATTGGGCCGAGTACTACTGCCAAACCCTTACATATATTGCGATATGTAGCACCTGACACTCCTCAAGACCCTAGTTCCCTTTTCTATCATCATCTCTTCCAGATCCTCTTGTGCAAAGGAGTGTAGCAGCAACAAACATCGGTCCCGATCAGCCATTACGATCTATTAGATCCATCAGATCCACAGAAGCAGTCAGTTCTGCCACCCAGCGCTATCATATCCGCTATTCAAATCTCTCAGATCCACCAAATCAGAGTCGTTGTGAAGGGTTCCTATACCGGGGTATAATTTTCGCATGAGTTTTGGCTGCTTTGACATTTTGAGAATTTGGCCACTGCATTATTGATAAGGGAGGAGTAAAACTCCGTTAGGAGTTTTGGGGCGTTTATTGGTGATCTAGCCCATTAGAATCAGGACGACGATCTGAGCACGGTGGTACCATTCACTTCTTAGTAAATTTTTTTAGGCGGTCCCACTTTAAAAAAAATCTGGCTGGTGTATGGTAGCAACTAGAGCTCAAGCGATGGCCAATGAAAGGATGGACAAACTTGAAGAATCAGTGCATAACCTCGACCTCCAGCTTACCAGACTATTTAGCATGGTTGACAAAATAGTCCCAAAGGACAAGGAGGAAGCCCACGAGGAGGAGTATAATGGCCATGAACACCATGAGGGTGAGTCTAGCCACTCTCCTCACATCTGGTAGACCCAGCCACAACCCAGTCAGCGACCTGCCAAGTTGGATATGCATAAATTTGACGGTTCTCACCCGTCGGCATGGGCAGCACAAATGGAGCAATATTTCAAGCTAAATCGCATCTTCGATGATGAGACTCGGCTTATGTTGGCGAGCATGTAATTGGAAAATGAAAGGTGGCAATGGTGGGAATGGTAGCAACGTTGCACTGGACCTTTTAGGACTTGGCCCAAATTCACCAAAGCTCTTCAAGACTGCTTTCACTAGGAATCATCTTTTTTGGGTCCTCTTACTATGCTCCGACAGACTGGTACAGTGGGTGAATATATTACAGCTTTTGAAACCTTAGCCTTCCGCACTTGGGGTCTCTCAGATGGGTTCTACACGAAATGTTTTATCAGTGGGCTTAAAGAAGCTATCAAAGCCCAAGTCCTACTGCACCACCCTCCCACATGGACGGAGGCTTGCAAGGTAGCTCGTAATGTGGAACGTGCATTAGCAGCCCAATACAGTCGCACAAATTTCTCCGCTAAAGGTCGCCCCCCACAGGCTCACAACACGACTCAAACACTTAAAGTCCAAAAGGTGTCACCTGCGGATATGGCTGAAAGAAGAAAGCAAGGCCTATGTTACTACTGTGATGGAAAATACTCCCTAGGGCATAAATTCAAGGAGCCCAATTTTTTTCAAATTGATGCCACTGACTACAGCTCAATAGAGGAAGAGCCACCACTGGAGGAACATGAGCCACTTGAAGAAGACAACCAATAGGACAATGTCTCTGACGAACCGGTCATTTCGTTGCATGCTTTGGCAAGGATTTCTTCCCCTAAAACTCTCAAAATCATAGGTTTTATTAAACATTAACCAGTAGTAGTCTTGATTGATAGTGGAAGTACACATAATTTCATCCATCAAAAAGTCGCAGAAGCAGTGCATTATTTTGTACTAGCAATTTCTAACTTCCAAGTTCAAATTGCGGATGGAGGCACAATGAAATGTGAAGGCCGCTGTGAAAATTTCAAACTTCAAATGGGGGATTATCAGTTGAAAACCCACATGTTTTCCATACACATGGGGGGTTGCGACATTGTCCTTGGAGCTGACTGGCTCTGCACTCTTGGGCCAATCACAATGGATTTCCAGGAGTTATATATGAGTTTTAAGCAGAAAAACTACACACATACCCTCTGTGGACTCTAGGCGGGAGCCTCCTCTATCATCAACTCGCATAGGATGGAAAAATTGTTAAAAAAGGGAAATCATGGAGTTGTAGCTCAATTTAATGCCATCTAGGCAGTCGAAACCAAGCCGCTGCCAATTCATCCTGAGATGCAAAAGATTTTAAATAACCATGTGCTTGTCTTTGACAAGCCTCAGGGGCTTCCACCCTCTCAAGGGGAACATGATCATAACATCACCTTAGTTCTAGGGGCCCAACCCCCAAATGTGCACCCATACAGATATCCATTCACCCAAAAGAATGAAATAGAAAAAATCATCAAGGAACTTTTGGAAGCCGGTGTCATTCATCCCAGCATTAGTCCTTATTCATCCCCAGTGGTCATGGTGCTCAAGAAAGATGGGGAGTGGTGGATGTGTCCCGACTTCAGGGCCCTCAATAAGTTGACAGTCAAAGATAAATTTCCCATCCAGGTGGTTGATGATTTGCTGGATGAACTCAATGGGGCTCAATTTTTCACGAAGCTGGATCTTCACTCAGGCTACCACCAAATTCGCATGAAGGAAGTCGCCATCCCCAAGATTGCTTTCAGAACTCATGAATGCCACTATGAATTCCTGGTCATGCCATTTGGTATTTGTAATGCCCCCTCTACCTTTTAGAGCCTTATGAACTACATTCTCAAACCATATCTTAGGAAATTTGTCCTTGTCTTCTTCGATGACATCCTCATCTATAGTTGCACTTTGGTCACACATCTTCATCATGCAGATCTACTCTTGGCAACTGCTCCACAAGCATAAATTACTTGTCAAGATGTCCAAGTGTTCATTTGGCATGGGAGAAGTAGATTATTTGGGCCACATTGTGGGGTGTGAAGGTGTCAAGGTGGACCCCAAAAAGATCCAGGCAATGCAGGAATGGCCTCAACCTAAGACCTTGAAGAGTTTGCGAGGATTTTTGGGTCTCACAGGCTATTATCGTAAATTTGTTCGCAACTATGGTTGCATAGCGAAGCCCCTCACCCAACTCCTAAAGAAAAATTCATTCCTCTGGAATGAGGAAGCACAACAGGCCTTTACAGCTCTAAAAAATGCCATGTATTCCACTCCAGTTTTAGCACTACCTGACTTCACCAAATCTTTTGTCATTGAATGTGATGCTTCGGGTATAGGTATTGGGGCGGTCTTAATGCAGGAAGGGTGACCATTGCCCTTCACAAGCCAACAACTCAGTGGGAGGAATCTGGGCCAATCTACCTACGAGAAGGAAATGATGGCCATCTTACATGTAGTCGACACCTGGCAACCTTACTTATTGGGGCGACGTTTCCAAATCCACACAGATCATCACAGTCTTAAATATTTTTTGGAGCAACGCCTATCCTCCCCACAAGAAAATAAATGGCTAGCCAAAATGCTGGGATATGATTATCAGATCATTTACAAGAAAGGGAAATACAATAGTGTAGCAAATGCATTATCTCGCCAATTTAAGGAGGAAAGTACCCTGCTAGCAATTTCCCTCCCCATGCCAGAATGGATTGAAGAAGCTCGTAGGGAATGGTTTTCACACCCCGAGCTCTCCCAACTCATTTCTCAATTGCAGGAAGATCCAGATTCCACCAAGGAATACTCATGGCAGGATGATATTCTTTGCTACAAGGACAGAGTCATAATATCACCAACATCCACCCTCAAAAGTCGCATTTTGGCAGAATTGCACTCATCTCCCATTGCAGGACATTTGGGCTTTTAGAAGATGTATGCTCGCACCTGAAGATCATTTTTTTGGACAGGCATGAAAAAGGACATCCTTACCTTCGTAGCAGAATGTGATGTCTGTCAACGCCACAAAGGGGAAACCGTCAACACACGAGGCACATTACAACCATTGCCCATTCCGACATCAATTTGGACGGAGGTTTCTATGGATTTCATTACAGGTCTTCCAAAGTCAGGGAACAAGTCAGTCATCATGGTAGTTGTGGACCGATTGTCAAAGGATGCTCATTTTTGCGCTCTACCCAATCCGTTTACACCAACTTTGGTTGCTCAATCTTTCATGGATCAGATCTTCAAATTGCATGGCATGCCCACTTCTATTGTGTCCGACTGCGACCCGATCTTCACCAGCAATTTTTGGCAGGAACTCTTTAGAATACAAGGCACTCAACTAAAACTCAGTACTTCCTATCATCCGCAAACAGATGGTCAAACCGAAGCCGTCAACAAATGTCTAGAAACGTACCTTAGGTGTTTCACTTTAGAAAAGCAACACCTTTGAGTACAGTGGCTACCTCTGGCTGAATGGTGGTATAACACCAACTATCATGCCACCACCAAAATGACTCCCTATGAAGCAGTATATGGTCAAGTCCTGCCTTCACCTACTTCGTATCTCAAGGGATGCTCAAAAGTACAAGCAGTGGATCAACTCCTACAACACCGCGCAACCATGCTCGCCCATCTTCGAGAGAATCTTCATCAAGCTCAGAACTGCATGAAACAACAGGTAGACCAGCATCCCTCAGAGCGCCAGTTTCAAGTAGGGGATCAGGTCTTTTTACGGCTCCAACCATATAAGCAAACATCACTCAAAGACAAAGGGAGTCAGAAAATCTCTCCCAAATTCTATGGACCATATCAAGTACTT
Source organism: Pinus taeda (assembly GCA_000404065.3). Classification (NCBI taxonomy): domain Eukaryota; kingdom Viridiplantae; phylum Streptophyta; class Pinopsida; order Pinales; family Pinaceae; genus Pinus; species Pinus taeda. The sequence goes on along the minus strand of APFE031673153.1, from coordinate 54,218 downwards.
TAGTGCATTGGAGAAGTGGCCTACAAGTTGGCCTTGCCACCTACTGCAAAAATCAATCTAGCTTTTCATGTCTCATGCCTCAAGAAAGTGATTGGGAACAATTGCAGAATTCAGACCAGTCTACCGGAATTGGACGAAGAAGGGTCCATCTGGCTTCAACCAAAATAGGTCCTAGACACACGAGTCAAGCAATTGCGCGGCCGCATGATTAAGGAAGTCCTTGTCAAATGGAAAGACACCTCTTCAAAAGATGCAACTTGGGAACCATCCACTATTCTTCAGCAGTTTCCACAGCTTCAGCCTTGAGGACAACGCTAGTCTTAAGGGCAACGGCATGTTAGGGTCCCACCCTAACCCATTTATTTATGTAATTGGATCACGTCATAGTCAAGAGTCAATAAAGCCCATATTAATAATTGTAAGTGGTTAATCCACAATTAATAATGTAACCACAGTTAGTTGCAAATGGGCCGTAGTATTAGATAGATGGTATTATTAATACCACAGTATTGGCCCGTGGTATTGCATGTATGAGTCATATATAAAGGATAGAGACTCCCTGCGAGGAGCATTGTGTCTTATTTTTTAATCAAGCTCTGCTCTATTGGAGGTTGCCCCCTTGAAGAGGCAAGTGAACATTACTCTCTGAATAGTAAAATCATTGTTATTCTGTGTTCTGGGTATCTTTTCTTCGCATATTCTATGTTCTGGGTATCTTTTCTTCGCATATTCTATGTTCTGGGTATCTTTTCTTCACATATTCTGTATTTGGGTATCATTTTCAGGTTAAGAGCATAACAAACAACAACTTATATGTCAAATCAAAAGATGGAAAACTAATTGTGGGGGCTATTTATGTTAATAACATCATATTTTCTACTGATTGGTATTTTTTGATGAATGAATTTGCAGTTGATATGAAGGTCGAGTTTGAGATGTCCAAGCTTGGAGAGATTTCCTACTTCCTTGGATTGCAGATTACACAAGCCCCCAAAGGAATTTTTATCTCTCCAAGCAAGTATCTGAAAGAAGTGGTGAAGAAATTTGGCATGGAATAATTCTCTTTAGTGGGCACTCCAATAGTGACAGGTTTCAAACTTAGCAAGATGGATGAATCTCCACAAGTGGATCAGGATTTATATAGATCCATCATTGGAAACCTCTTATATTTGATAGATTTAAGACCAGACATCGTGCATGCCATTAATATTGTTGGAAGATTTCAAGCTACTCGACAAAATCTTTTGTTAACATCCAAGTAGATTTTGATCATATATCTTAGAGAAGAAATGAACTATGGACTGTGGTACCCCAGAGGTAAAAATTTCTTGTTAATTATTTTTACTCATGTTGATTGGGCAGGTGATGTAGATATTCGAAAGAGTACAAGTGGTGGTGCTTTCTTTCATGGAGAAGTTTTAGTCTCATGGATGAGCAAGAACAAGATTCCATTTCCTTATCGATATTTGAAGAAGAGTATATTGCAATAGCTTCTTGATGCACTCAACTTATATGGATGAAGCAAACCTTGCAGGTTGTACAAATGTTTTATGATCATCTTATTTCCATTATTTGTGACAACATAAGTTCCATAAGCATGCTAAAGGATCCACTTTTTCACTCCAAGGAAAATCATATTCTTATCAAGTATCATTTATTGTGAGAGCAAGTTGTAAGTCATATTGTGAAGTTGGAACATGTTCCTACAAAATAATAGTTGTTGATTTTTTCACCAAGCTGTTGCCTAGAGAACAATTTGAGCATTTGAGGCAAAGATTGGGAGTTCTTTATCTCACCTCCCTACACTAGCTCTTCTTTCAAAGAGGAATAAATGAAGTTGTTGTGTTTCCAACATATCAAGATGAAGTTACCAAGTCCATAGGATCAACATTAAAAGGAAAGATTGTTGATAAAGGAGCATGGTGATAGGAGGAACGTGTTGGTGCTTTTTCAATTGATGTCAAAGGGGGAGAGTTAGTAGTGATAAAAAAAAAATAAAGGTGAAGGGAGATACATTGTGGTCAAACAAAAAATAAAAGTGAAGGGAGCTACATTATGATCAAGTAATGTAGTGATATATGGTGAAGAAGAAGTAACAATGAGAGTAGTAACATCAATAACTATTGGGCATGGAATTCCCCAAGGCATGTTTTGGTGCTTAAAGCCCAAGCTTTGACTAAATCCATTGCAAAGACTTCGCAATTTGTGGGCACAGAGCGTGAAGTCATAATAGGGTCATAGGGTTGTCTGCCCTTGTTTTTGTAATGTAATGTTGGCTTGAAAAAATTGCCCATGGTCTGTGGAGCATCAGATTGTATAAATAGAGTGAGGCTCTAACTGTAAAAAGAAATGGAATTGAATAATCAGAGGGATTGATACTAAAGGAATAGAAGCATTGAGTTGAAGTGAAATCGTGTCTTTGGGTCATAGAGTAGGACAAGGATCTGCAGTTGAGTGTGCAGAGGCCTAATAGTCAGTAGATGAGTGCGCAGGCCCCTGCAGTTGAGTGTGCAGGGCAGGTCGAGTCTGTAACTATGGGAAGAATTAATAAAGGATAAGTTTTACCATATTTCTATGTATCTTTTCCCATTTTATGTATTATTGGGTATGGATTGAAAGTTTATTGTTTATTTACTACGCGAACTCATGTGAATGGGATGAATAAGTAAATATAATGTAAGGCATCTATTACGCGAAGATAACTAACTATTATAAGAATATAAATAATATATGGGGTGTGACTTAGGGAAATAATATAGATCGCTACTCCAACAACGTGAAAGCCCCACATCCCCTAGTTAGGGTTGCACTAAGGCAAGTATATTAGGGCGCGAAGGTCATGGAAGTGTGTGAAGCAACCTGTGTGAAGAGACTCACAGTTGGAAGAAATCACCCCCTCAAACATCTCAAGGGTGTGGAAACCTAGTTCTAGCACCCCTCCCCATACTACCTCAGGTGAGACCTCAGTCTACACTTCGTGGACTGTTGCCGAAAGGGCCAGTAGTACAGGGATTTTTTTGACTAATTATGTCCAAACCTAGGTCAAGCCCCAGCAAGCCAAAAAATGGTTCCATTGTTGGGACTGGGATCTGCATAGAGATGTCTAATGTCGTATGGCCAAAATCCAACTAAGAAAGAAATTGAATATTGGTTGGACAAGAAGATTCATGAGTTCATGGCACAGGAGAATAGTAATATGAAACTATCAAAAGAAGAGAGGTTAGACTGCTACCTGTACATAGAAATCCACAAAATTTTCTTCACATCTTTCCCTAATAAGCTATATGAGTGGATTGCGAAGCTAGCAGATAGCCAAGGAAGGTTCAAGCTCGACAGACCTATTGTGTGGACTTCAGAATTGGTGCACATACTAGAAGCATTGAAGGATATGATCACGTGCACTGTTGATCACTAGCTCGATCAAATTATAGGAGGATTCAGTATTAAGTTTGCGGTAGATACTTTAGTCAACTGTAGTGAGGCAGAACGATGCTTTCTAAAAGCACTGTGAGGTAAGTATGTTAAGTATCTAAACACTTGCATTAAAATTCTACTATGTGAAAAGTGGATTATATGAATACATTGATGTTTGGGGTTACACAAAGTGGGAGGATTTAGAGAAACAAAGATAGTGCAAAACTAGAAACTAGCCCCTTGATTTCACCTTTGGGAGGGAACAAAGAAGAGATCGTGAAGATCTCACCAAGAAGTGTGATCAATTTTATAAGGCAGAGGATTCCACGCATACCACCCCCATCCACACCACTACTAGTTTCATCGTCTTGACCCCCATTGTTGCCCATACCAACACTGTCACCACCAAGAGTCAATATGGAAAGCACGATAAAGTTTCTGGTGTTCAAGGGAGTAGGAAATGAAGATCCATACCTGTTTTGGTTCATGATAAAAGCTATATGGGAAGCACAGGGAGTTATGGATGACAATATAAAGAAAGTGGCACTAGTTAGTGCTCTACAAGATCGTTCACTGACCTGGTACATTAATCATTCTAATGACAATCTGAATGCGGGGATCGCAAACATCTAAACTGTGCTCAACAGAGAATTTAGGAGACTGAAGTCAGAGGCACAATCAATCATTAGGTTCAAGGAGATCATGATGCTAATAGGTGAGATTCCTTGGGAGTTGGATTAGAGAATGAAGTGCATAATTCGTGAAGCTAGTATGACTTTGACAGATGGAAAACACCGTGAATGGTTTGTAGCATCGCTAACACTGCATTTAAGGAATGTACTATCACAACAGAGGCTAACAACTTAGGTTGAGGCCTTGGAGATCATGATGAAGCTACATGAAACCCTGGTACAGTATCCTAACTTCGGAGTTAAGTAGATCTACACGCAGTTGAAAAACTTGTGCCTTGAGATGGAGAGTCTGAAACAAGACAAGGCAGCTCACCTAGAAGTGCGTGACGAGGTATGGTGTGTAAAGTGAAAGGGTTAGGGACATGACAAGGACCACTACCCTATGTTTGCGAATTACCTTACAGGAGGAAGACCGATGCCGTTAATACCATAGGTACAAGTAGGACCTAGCACAGTGCCTACATTGTGGTGCGCGTTTTTTCATATAGGAGGAAAGCATGCTATGCACAGCTGCCATTTATTGCAGAGTTACACACAGAATTTGCAACAATTTTTCTATAATTTTTGTGGATCAGTGTGACATGATGAGTGCACCCGTAGAAGTTATGAATTAATGATGGATAAGACTCCCACCTACAGAGTTCAGGTCGAAACACGGCCCGTTGACCAGAACACGGGAGTGGCACAAACTAGATTTTAGGGGCGCGAATGAGGCTGAGGTGGAGGAGGAACTAGAATAGGTCATGAATAGATGATATCTTATAATTGCAGAGGGCCAAGACATTATTCCTGTGATTGTACGAATCCAACACGTCCATCATGCTTGTATTCTACATTATTTGATCATGAAATGGAGGATTGTCCCATACCAATAGCGAGGTTGTGCGATAAAGGAGCGTTCCAACCTCCCCTGACTCAAAACTGGCAAATGATGAGGTTTGAGCTGCAAGAGGAAGACCCTAAAGTGAACATTGTGCTCCGAAGTGGAATTACGATAGGTGATGACAAAGGCATGCAACTTAAAGATAGCACTTGGTTTGAAAGGGTTCGACAAAAGAACCAGAGTTTGATTTAGAGTGTGCTAAGGAAACCATCATGGAAGCTAGGAAGAGCTTCGCTAATGCCTCCACTTCAGGAAGCAAAGACATACCAGAGCCAAAAATGGACCCATCGATGCTCACGGCGTTCCTGGAAGCATGCATGAAGTTGCTGCGTGATAGCAAGATTATAAAGGGACTGCAAGAACTCATAAATAGATGTATTGGGGCCACGTTAGGAGAACCGAACAAAGTCCAGAAGATTGGAAAGCATGCAACGAGGACAGGAAGAGAAATGAGATCGACCCCATAGATTGGGGAATATGAGATGGACCATGTGATTCTAGACCTAGGATCAGACGCGAATGTTCTACCAAATCAGACTTGGGAGTGCATGGGGAGGCCTATGCTATAATGGTCTCCTATCCAACTGTGAATGGCGAACCAACAAAACATCCTACCTATGGGAATATTGCAGGAAATCACCATGGATATTGAAGGCAGAAGCACGCTAGTAGACTTTGAAGTGATAGAGATTGTTGATGACACAATCCCTACCTTGCACTATTAGGAATAGATTGGGCCACTGACATGAATGGAGTGATAAATATAAAAAAGCGAAAGATGCCTTTTGAGAAAAAGTCTCTGCGTGTAGTTGTACCTTTAGACACTGCAGAAGGATCGCACTACACGGAGCCAGTGTGTGACTATGAAAGTGACGAAGACTTGGACTGCATCTACAAGATAACTGCATGAGAGCGAGGCTGGGTGAATCCCACCACGGATGGACGAACCTCATGGGAGCACGAAAGCTCCTGTACATTGGATTCAGATGAAGAGATAGAGAGATGGAAGAACTAGTTACATGAGGCAACCACACTGAACTGCAACATGATGACAAGATTGCTGCATTGCGTATCGGCAAAAGTAAGGGATCTGCCTACTTATGACGGGTTAAGTGAGGTAGAATATTTCCTAAACCGATTCGAAAGAGAAGTGCCGGAAGAACAACATTTCGAGGATTTGAAGTGGGTACTATGTGCTACACTTGCAAGGTGGTGGGGCACACACCAAGGAAACTTTGAGGATTAGTACGAATGCAGGAGAATGATGTGCATGTATTTTGGGAAGCCTCAGATGTAATTAAAAGAAAAGAATGATAGATGGAACGATCCACACAGGCACCTATCCAGATGGATACAGACATATATTAAAAAACCTAAGAAGATACAAGTAGACTTCATGTTAGGAGACACAGTCAATAAGCATGTGCGGGCAAGGAAATTGTGCGAACGACCCCTCTGGTTGGAACAACATAGTATGGAAAAAACATGCGTGTAGAAGGTTATCCACACAATAGCCTTTAACGAAGTGTGCAAAGCGCTGAAAAAGGTATATGATGTGTAGCAGACTCATTGTGACTTGTGCATACCAGCGGTTCTATGGGCTTATAAGAAAAACATGCAAGAAACTGATGGATAATATGCCTCCAACGATGGAGTATGGAGTGAATGATGTAATCCCTATAAAATATGAAATCCCTAGGCCATGCATATCAGTGATGGTAAACATGACAACTTGTGGAGCCTTGGAAGAAGCGATAGTGTAGCTAGATGAAGCCAAATTCTTGGGAACTGAGGAAGAAATCTGACAGGGTGATCTTAGGCTCCAAGAACTTATAAAAGAAAGGGTATGATTAAGGGAGAAAATTGTTGTGGTGGAAGCAGAAGTCAAGAAGCTTGAGGACGAAATAAAGAAGGATTTTCTTGATAAGAAAACCAGTGTGATAAAATAGAGTGTGCACGATCACGTTGACAAATTTGGGGACTATTGCTGGGACTTGAACAGCCTGATGCCTTGGATTGGACCGCATATTACTAAACGGATCATCCATGGTGGCGCACTATAGATGATAAAGTGCGAAACAAAGCCAATAACAATAAAAGGTGGATTTTTTCAAGAAAAAGTGATGGATGACTAGTTGAAACCCTATACAGGTGGTGTGGCCACCTGACTAGCCATGGGAAGTAAAGTATTAGCACTCTAGGTAGTTGAGAGGACATGCAAGACTATAAACTTCTCTACCTGGGAGCTGCGTCATGTTGGAGTTGTTCGTAGGAGCAAAGTGTGACAAGGTCCGCGACCATGCAACAGGGGCTGCACTGCCACGCGGGTTGGCTGGAAAGTGACTATTGTAGTCAATATTCACAATGTGATGCTTGACTTGAGACCCAATGGAGTGGGTGCAAGCAATTAAGACGTGCTTTATGTTCAAGATTTGGGAAAATTTTCCACCAAGGGAGCATTAATGGACCAGATTTTGGGGGAATGGTCGAATTCAAATAGAAAAGCTCTATAAAATACAAAGGGATACCCCACAAAGAAAACTTGGTAATTTGTGAATTGAGCTATCATATGCCCCACATATTTTGAGCAGAGACCTATTTTCCTTGTGCAGAGCGTTGATTGGGCCCCTGATTGAGCAATTCATAGATTTCTAGATGAGCAAGATGGCAACATCTGAAGAAGCTACAAAAATTGTAGAGATGACCACTGAAGAGGATGTGTAGGCCCTATCCATAGAAGATGCCCCTCAAGGCACCAAGATTATTGTGGAAATCCCTAAATCACGGCACATGCCGAGAACGAAGAAAGACAAAAATCCAATGGTTCTGGTGCATGTGTCCCCATGAAACCCACTGCGAACTAGTTTAACTATGGAGGAAAATGGGAAGGAAGTTAACTTGGAAACTGACGAGGAGGAAGAAGACCTTGAATGCCTCATAATTGAAGAAGATGAGGATGAGGGAATGGAGGTAGAAACTAAGGCTGCACACTGTCCAACCTAGCTGCCTACGTATGTCCCCCCACGGAAGATGAAGGAAAACGTGCCCAAGGACCTCAACAATAGCAAGAGCTCTCTCTAGACTCCACTCCTCTAACATGACATCATCTTTGAGGGCATGCACCTGGGATGGGTTCCGAACCTGAAGTTTGAAGATTGGGATTTCGTTGACCACAAGAAGTTCCCTCACCTCAAGACCATGTAGCTCATGAAGCCCAAGCAGAACATCATGGCAGGGGTTATAAAATTGGAGCTGAGAAAGTGGTTACATAGAGTTGAAAAGGTATGGTTATTAAACCTGCTCTAGGTGCCGCATTACCACCGCACCCCAGTGAAGATCTTCGTCATCAGGCAACTACTCTTCCTAGCACATTGTGGGTGTTTGTGGCTGGAGGAGAACATCCCCATAACGGACAACTTAATCCACTACATTACCCAGCTCCCATGTAAAGGAGAGGACCCCGCACACATTTCAAAAGGGAAGAGCAGTGATTTGGCCATTGCGGAGGCCACGAAGAAGAAATACAAGCTGGAAAAGAAGAAGATGGGCTATGAGATCTCCACTATAAACAACAAAGTAGTCAGGGTGGCGATTCAGATACTGGTGGGTAAAGTCACGCAGAAGTGCCACGCAGATGAGGACCCACACCTGTGGTGGCACTTGCTGAACAATGCATAGAAGGGGTCCAGTTTAACTGGTCCAAATTCTTTTGCAAAAAGTTCCTAGAGAATTTCTACGAGGCACAAGAACAAAGAAAAATTTTCCACTATGCATGGCTTCTGCTATCCATAGTGCTAGTAGCAAGGAAATTGATAGAGGACAGCCAGTTCCCCACGATTGCAAGGGATCTCTCAGATGCCGTGAAGTACACTTCGCTATAGGCCACTAAGGGCGCGAACTGGATCCACAATAGTAAGATATTTTGGGTGTTCATGGAAATGAACATCAAAATGGGGTTTATCTGCAAGCCGCGATTATCACCCACAATCTTCAACAACCTACACAGTTTTGCAGAATTTAAAATGGACTTCCACCACATATACCTCAAGGCGTGTAAGGACCCTGTGAAGAAGTGGAGCGAACTACCGTTCATAGCCACTGACATTGTGATTTTCGATGTACTAGAGATGTCACCACCAGAATGGTGTGTCCCAAACATCACCATGGTGGAAAATTTTGCTGTGCAAAAGAAGAAGGAGGAGGCTAAATTGCACATGGAATAGTTTGCAGAAAAGAGAAGGCAAGAAGTAGCTGTAGCAAAAGTGTAGGAGGCACAAGACAGTGCGCAGGTAGTAGCAGAACAGAAAAAGGATGCAGCAGCAAAAGCAACACAAAAGGCGGCAGAGAAGGCATGTGAGGTCCAAAAGTCACGTCCACCAGAGCAGGAGAAAGAAATGGAAACAGACGAAGAAGAGGGTAGCATGGAACCACAAACAACATCAACACAATTGAAGTGCCAATCCTAAGCAAGCAGACGGGGTTGTGCAAGAAGGTCAAAGCATCTAAACTATCTATCGACTTGATCACCCTTACTGAGCGGGATCTGTACAACATAGGTGAGACAGTGCATGACATCACCACCGAGGCCCTCTAGAACTTTGCGAAGGAGAATCCGATTGTGTTGGGGGTCCTCCAAGCGTAGATTCAGGAGTTGTAGTTCCACACACCTCAAGTTGGTACTCTTTCGACCAGCCTTACAGTAGGGACAACTGCAGTTGAGGAAATGCTACGTGCTCAGACAACCAACACAATAGTGTTGCCAGAAGGAGCACTAGTTACAACAGATGAAGCCCACAGGCCTACAGTTAGTACCTCCAAAGGCATTGGGATCAACATGGTTATGCTCCTACGAGAGGAGCTCTATGTTCTGCAGGATGGTATTACTACAAAACAATGGGCTAGGGAGAGCCACGCATTGTAGGTGTTGAGTGAGTAGAAGACCAACATGGAATAGTTGAGATTGCAAAGCGAAGAAGCCTACTAGATGGTCCCAGAGCTGGCCATTCCAACAGACGCACCAGCAGAGGCGTGCATCCATAAATTAGCAGCAGGGGTGCGTGAGGCACGAGATGAAATGGCCAAGCTTTAGTTGGAGCTGAACCTTTCGATAGTAGAGCTTCCATTGAAGGTGCAGCCATCCACTCCTCTAGAAATAAGAAAAAAACATGCCAGCGCTATTACATCAGGGATGGAGGAGTGGTGCAGTAAGGGACTGCACCAGAATGTTGGAAGAGTCATTTGAGGTCCTCACCAATCTACAGGAGGACCTTAAAATCCAGTGCTTATAGACAGAGGTGTGTGAGCTCTAGCAATAGTATGAGAGCATCAAGGGTACTGCACAGACAGTGGCCCTCACTCAAAGGCTCACATTAATGCAACAGGCCAAAGCACTTAAAGAAAAGGTTGACGCAGCATGACACCAAGAAGTAGTTTTGAAGGCATGTGTTTAGCCTTGGATTGACGAGGCCTTCGTCATTATAGAAGCAATTGAAGGAAAGCTCACTCAAATGCAAGGGATGCAAGAACAGATGCATGGAAGTAGTTTCGACATCGTGGTCTTGGAGCAATGTGTACATGAGATTCAACAGGCAACCACTCAGTGCGCTACCGACCTCGTAGCTATTTGAGCAGAGTTGGAGTGTCTCCGCGTGAAGATCTACACACCAATAGAGTGACTCGAGGGTGAGTCATGATGTTTCTGTTGGGGGCTTGCTAGGCATGGAATCCCCCCAAGGCATGTTTTGGGGCTTAAAGCGCAAGCTTTGACTAAATCCATTTTAAAGACTCCACGATTTGTGGGCGCAGAGCGCAAAGTCATAATAGGGTCATACGGTTGTCTGCCCTTGTTTTTGTAATGTAATGTCGACTTGAAAGATCTGCCCATGGTCCACGGACCATGGGATTGTATAAATAGAGCAAGCCTCTAAGTGTAAAAAGAAATGGAATCGAATAATCAGAGGGATTGATGATGGAGGAATAGAAGCATTGAGTCGAAGTGTAAGTCATGTCTTTGGGTCATAAAGTAGGAGAAGGCTTTATAGCTAAGTGTGTAGAGGCCTAGTAGTTTGCAGCTAAGTAAGCAGACCCCTGCAGCTGAGTGCCTAGGGCAGGTCGAGTCTGTAACTGTGGGAAAATGAATAAAAGAGAAGTTTTACCATATTTATGTGTATATTTTCATGTTTTATGTATTATTGGGTATGAATTGCAAGTTTACTATTTATTTAATGTGCGAACTCATATGAATGGGCTAAATAAGTAAACATAATATAAGGCATATGTTACACGAAGATAACTAACTCTTATAAGAGATAAATAAGATATTGGGTGTGACTTAGGAAAATAATACAGATCGCTGCTCCAGTAGCACAGAAGCCCCACAACCCCTGGTTAGGGTTGCACGAAGACAAGTATATTAGGGCGCAAAGGTCAAGGAAGTGTACGAAGCAAATTGCATGAAGAGACTCACAGTTGGACCAAATCACCCCCTCAGGCATCTCAAGGGTGTGGAAACCTGGTTCCAACACCCCCCCCATACTGCTTCGGGTGAAACCTCATTCTACACTCCATGGACTGTTGCCGAAAGCGCCAGTAGTACATGGATTTGTTTGGCTAATTAACTCCAAACCTCGGTCAAGCCCCACCAAGCTAATAATAACATAAACACCACAATAGTAGAAAAAATAAATCATAAGAGAGGTGCATCTAAGGGGAAGAAACATTCAAAAGAGACACTCAAATTTTATAAGAATGTTTTGTTTGCTCTTGGTATTTCCATTAATGCCAAAGGGGGAGAATGTTGGAAATATGTTGTCATTGATGGAAACTGGGTGTTCATTGATGATTATAGGTGGCATAGGTGTCAAATAAGGACTCAGAAGATCAGGTTCTAGGAAGAAGAAGAAGGTTGAGGATCAACATGGTAGTAGTAATTGTGTAGAAGCTTTGGAGCCTATTTGGAGCTATAAACCACCTCAAACATATATGGCATCCATCCTGATGGAAAGAGTTTGGAGAAATATTTCTAGTGATATGTGGAAGTTTGAAAATTTATCTTGGTTTGAAATTTAGGGCCAATCAAAATTTGGTGATCTTGAGTCAAATATAGGAGAGATAGGAGGATTTTTTAAGCCACTTTGGCACATAGCCAAAGTTGGTGGAAGTTCCAAACCGTACGGAAAGTTTGGTAGACCCGCTATATAAGAGGGTCATGCTAACATGGATGGAAAGCACATTAATGAGATGTATTTTTATTGGATCAGGTGGAGCCCACATGACGGAGTTTCCTTGAAGGATTCAAAAAAACACTCAAATGCAAAGAGCAAGATGACACCAAGTGGTGATGCCATCTTGGTGGACTTAACCTAGTGGGTGCATCCTAGAGAATTGCAAAGAGTACAAGAGTGGAAGCGCTGAGAGTTAGTCACAATAGTAGATGACAACAGAGAACACAGACCAATGAGAAGTGAGTGCGAGGTCCCCACTCTGACAAATCAAAATACGGAGGGCTAGCTTGGAAGAGAATATTAGAGGTATAATAAAGATGCAATACAAAAGAGAGTCAACCTAGTGGAAAACTATGCAAAATAGAAGAAAATGGCTGGGACAATTAAAATTTTTATGAAGGAAATTGGCGGAAAAACTAGGCCTCAGGGACCCTTTCTCTTTCTTATATAATAGGACATCTAGCGGCATGTGAATGGTCAGTTATGAATTCATCATAGTTAATCAGAGGTGCACATGTGGTGGATAATTATGGCATTTTATGGTACCAAAAGGGCCCATATATGAGTGACACATGTTACCTATCATAGTCTAACACATGATAGAGGTGGTGCCATCCTGGTGGATATAACCTGAATACTTAAAGAAGGGAGCAAGGGATGCATTAAGTAAGAGGCATAGGGAACACATACTGGCTAACTTAGCTTGAATTCATTTTTTTAGCTCTTGGTAGTAGTGGGTGGACCCTACATGACAACTAAATCTGCAAGGCCCAACCCGGTGAGTTATAAAAGGTGTAACTGAGGAAGATGTTTGAAGAAAAAGTGTCGATATATGGAGGATTGGGAGGAGGTCAATTGCAGCCTTATGACAAAGTGACAAAAAATAATAATGAGGCTAGGAGGACCCCACAATAGACGTCATCCCGTAGAGATGACTGCAATAAGTTATAAAAGGGTGCAAAGGGAATGCGTTAGGAGAAGAGGCATTGGAACATAGAAGATAGTAGCAACCAATCAAATAGCAAGCCAATGATCCCATGTAACAACATGGTCCAGAGGATGTCACCTAACAAAATCTATTTTGTGCAGTTAAAAGAAATACATAAGGAAACAAAGGGTTATGGGCCTAGTCCTTGATCCTAGGTCATTTTGCGTAGAAATAAACCAATGACACAAAGCTTAAAACAACAAAATTTTGGCCGTCACCACTTAAAAAGGGCTTAGTGCCTAAAAGACCTAGCTAATGGTCATAGAGACTCAATCCTAGGGAAACAAAATAGGTAAAGGGCCTAAGAAAATGTACTTAAGGCCTAAATTCGGTGGAACTATCAGTTTAGTAGCAAATTTGGTAGTTAAGACAAACATAACAATAAACAAAATTAGAAAAACTTCTACTAAAACCTGTAAAAGGCCATAATTTCTAAAATTAGTGAAATAAATCAACTTAACTTGCAAAAACCGTTTCTTGAAGCTTGATAGTTTGGTGAACATAGTTAGAGGATTGAAATAAATAGGACAAAATCAAGAAATAAGAATGCATGAAACAATCAAAGAAACGTAAAGAAGGAAAAGGTATGAAGACAAAAATTATTTATAAGTTGTCATGATAAAATTGTTCGACATAAAGAAGAGATATGTGTTCTATGAGTGAGTTGAGGTGAAGCTCTTGGTGAAAAGAGGTTGCTGAAGGTATTGGTGATTGTAGAAATTTTTTAATTTTGGAAGGAGAAAAGGCATTCATGTCTCTAGTATGAAAACGAATGAAAGATTAACCGTTGAGTGTCAAGCGAGTTGTAGCTTACAAATCATGGGTTGTTGCTCCTTCCAATGGGTTTAGGTAAATTTTTAGGGTTGTAGCTCCATTTAGTTGTAGATGATAAATCAGGGAGTTGTAGCCAGAGAATTGTAAGAACAAGTTGTAGCTTCCCTTGAGAAGGAATTGAAGAGCCGTTTTGAAGAAGTTATTTTTTCTTTGTGTGTTTCATTGATTTTTTAAGTTATTTCTTGTGATTCTTATTTAAGTACGTGTTGAAATTACTCTATGGTGTCCTATTATTCTTACATAAAGTAAAAGAATGTTTCTTTTTGGTAAAAAAATCCTACAATATTGATTCACCCCCCTCTTAGTATTGTATTGGTTTCCAATAAAGGTTTGTGGTTCATATCCCCCCGACGCACCTGTGCATGCATAAGGGGCATACCTACATGCCTAGAGGTTATATTAGTAATGGTTGGAATCAACCCCATGTCACACAAGTACATGACTAGTCTAATTTATGATTCCTCTAGATACAAAATAAATAAATAAATAAATAAAAACTACTTTAAGTATATTTTAAAGAGAATACGAATGTGGCGAGATAAGAAAATAAATTTACTTAATTTTGAAGCTAAATTATTATGTAAATTATAAGGAATTAATTCTCATTTTTATGTGATTTAGGAGGTATAACTGGAGGCGACTTCAATTTGTTTGAGTGGAAATACCTTAAACTTTGTTGGAATCAACTAGAGTAAGAGAATAATATAAAAAAAAGAGAAAACATAATATAACATTGTAATAAGAGAATAATATAAAAAAAAAGGAAAACATAATATAACATTGTAATACATAAAAATATATTTATAAAAGTTACCTGAAACCATAAAACCACTATTAAACTTACATAGTAACTAATACTGTGACACATGGAGATTTTTCTTAGGCTATTTTGAGTTATTCATAATTTCCATGTTATACTCTTATGCTACCATAAAGTTTTAATCACATAAATACATGAAATTAACAAAAAAGGGATTATATGCTTAATTTAATAAGTCAATAAAAACTAAAAGATAAAATGTTTAAAGATTGGTATGTAATGAGAAAGATAAAAAAGTAACTTTCAATAAAATTAAAATGGCTCCAAGTCATCAAAAGGAATGGAAGGAATGGTTTTTTATGCCGGGAAACGAGACCATGGTTAGGAGAGCCTAGAGGGACAAAATTTAACATAGTAGATTGAGGCCCACCATGAATTTGTCTTCACTACATAAATTCAGTTCATTCTACTTTAATGATTGTAAAATCTTCTTATATATTCCAATTTCTTTTATTTTTTTTATGAAGGTATATATTTTTATAGTTATTTATTACAACCATGAGTTATTTTAATCTTGACCGGGCTTCATTACATTTTAATGGATATCTTGAACATCTTTTAAAGAATAAATATCTTTTTTAGGAAATTACCACTTCCAAAACATCTTAACGAATGTTATATACATTATCACTTGCAAGTCATAAAAGTTTTATTTCATTTGATAATTTATGGTTTTAGGAAATGATTTCTTTCAGAACTTTTATATGAGTCAATCATGGAAATTTTGTTTCTTAACTAGTCAATGTTATAAATATCTACAATTTTTGTGAAGTATTAAGTTAGATTGTTAATATATAGTTTTCATGTAAACTTATTATGCTTTTCTCTTATTAAATTACTGAGGAAAATGCAAATTATTATTTAGTATTTAATATGTTTTCATTCCTTTGTGGTAATGAATAGTTATGCCATTTGTTAAACACATTTTTCCTTTAATTCTTTCCTACACTAAATTTTACATATTTTCATGCTAGGAATACAAGAATTTGTTTGGGCGGCCTTGATTTTTATACTTTATTTGTATTTTTTATCATCTCCATTATGTTATTAAGTTTTCACCTTGCATCCTATCTATCATCATTGAATCTTGCCATCTAAAAGATTAAACAAATTTTTTCAAGGTAATTTAAAACAATTATCATGTGTGACATATCGAGGATTATCTCCTCTAGTAAAAAAGGCCATGTTCAGACCTAAATCAAATAGGTTTTGTAAACTTACATCACATTCCTTGGAACTGACCCATAATAGAGTAAATTTCTGTACCAATAAAAGAGTATCTAATAATTCAAAATGCCCCCTATCACTTTGGTCTAACTCTAGATTGTCATGATAACTTCTAAGGGGCATGCATTCTTTAATAGTTCTTACAACTATATTCCCATTTCCATTCAATTGAGCAATATTTTTACTTAATTCTCTCTCTCTATGTGTGTGCATGTGTGTGTGTCCTAACACTTAATTTACCATTCTTTAGCTTTGTGTTATCCTCTCTAGATCTAGTTTATGTGTTTCTTCTCCTTGTGAACATGTGCATAATGACCTACATAACCAACTTCTTATTAGAAATGCACCATCACCCATAAACATATTCACCACCATATTTTCCATAGAGTTCCCTCATCTAGGACAAATATTTTAAGCACTTTTAATGCCGTAGTTCTTTAATGAACCTACATATGCTTGCTTCTTCTTGTTCAATTTAGAAGAAGGAAATAGATCCAACTTCACACCTAATATATCCATTATATACAAGAATCCAATTTAGATATCCTAGAAATGTTAATAGATCCACAACCTCAATCTCAGATTCATTATCAAACCACTCTTGTTAAAGATTTTAGATGACCAGGCTTTCAGACCATGTTAAAATTACCAAGAGAAATCAACTAAAAGGGATAAATTTACTAGCAATGGAAAAGACACATAAACACAATGTTTATCCTAGAAACCCCAATATGGGGAAATCTATCTAAAAATATATTCTATTAGTGTCTCTTTGACAAACCCAACCAAGCTCACTAAGTGAGCCTTCATTTCTCACATACCTTGCACATTACAATCGATTACTCCCAAGACTTTTAGAGATTTCATTACATGCAATCCATGTGGAAAAAACTTTGGAAATGTTAGCACCACTATTTAACTAAGCAACTTTGACTTTTTCATTGAGTTAAGTTTTACCTAACAATTTCTTCTTAGACCTTAACTTGGGGTTTCCCTTGACTAAATCCAACCAACAACCTGGCTCAACAACTAATCCCTCTCGCAACTTAGGTACATTACAATGGATAATCCCCAAGCCAATGGGACATGAAAACCATGTCCGTGAAATCATGAATGTAGATCTAACAAATTTGAATCTTTCACCAAATCAAGTTTACACTAATAAATATATGGAAAAGAATAAACGCCAATATATTTAACTATTGACATTGGTGTATATCTTCTGTGCACGACATAGAGATGCGACCATTCAAATAATAATAAAAATTTAATCAATACTATTGTGAAGTAAAACATTATCTTATATGCTAAAAGGTAAATAAATTAAATTATAAAATTGTATTTAAAAGTATTATTAATTAATATTATTGGATGTTAAGTAATTAAAAATAAAGTATAATACAAAAGAAATAAAATAGTGTGACAATAATCATAGTTTTTTAATATGTTCATTGGTTTTTTTTAATAGATAGTGACTAGGTATATTGAGAATACGATGATTAAGTATAATGGTAAGAAACTTTGTGATGTTAAAATCATGAGTTCAAAAGTCATTACCTAAAAAAACCTTAGATTTGTAATTATATTATAGATAATAATATAAATGTAATCAAATATATGTATTTTACTATTTTGGTTTTTAGTTTAATAAATTGTATGCTATATTTAGAGTTTTATTCTTAGGAATCATTCCAATAAAGAACATAAGGGTCTATATATGAAGGTGGGTTACACTTTTTGGTAACTAAGGGCATGTTTTGGGTGAAAAAATAGCTTGATCGAGCTAATTTAAGCACTTGATTGAGAAATATTTCAGCCCTCTATCGAACTATTTGATAGCCTAAAGATAGCTTGATCATGTGTTAAAATAAAGCCTCGATCAAGCTCCTATGTAACCTGAGATTATCTAGGAGCTTGATCAAGCTAGTGGCTTGATGAAGCAATAGTCTTGATCGAGCCATGTTTTTAAAATTACTTCCAATACATATTAGGTGCAGAATTCAAACAAGTGGTCCAATCAAGCCATAAGGATCGATCGATGATTCAAGCTAGATAGAGATATAGGCTAGATCAAGCCTCTGTTTAGCCAAGTTAAGATGTTGATCGAGGGATCCATAAAATCTCAATCATGTTATTGAATTTTATAACTTAAGCTCTTGATCAAGTGTTTAAAGCGGTTGAGCACTTGAGGTCCTAAACATTACAGTTTTAGCACCACTTCTGTAGATTTCTCTGGAACACCATTTTGTATCCTAACAAAGTTAGGCAGGAATTTTTCCTTAAGTGGCGAATTTGATTATGTCAGATTCTTGAAGGAATCCTCTATCTAATGGCACATTTTTTTGAAATTTTTGAATTCATATGATATTTTTCATATAATTTCTTTTAAACATAATGCTTGAATTTTTGTGGATAGTTTCTAAGGGGTTGAATAAAAATCAATAACCTAAAATATACACAGCAAAAAAATTTTAAAAAATACCAGTATATTCATTTAAGAGTCCTCTTCCAAAGGGTACTCTTGATTTCTCCAATTTATTTAAAAATGTGAGTTTTTTTTACACGAACGCGTGTGCAAAATTCAAGTGAAAATATTACTTCACCGACTCTGAAAAATATAAAAAATATACTTTTGCATAAAAAATAAAATTTTAATTCTGAAAAAATTAGGTCCCTTTGTGTAGATCATGCTCATATATATATTATATATATATATATATATATATATTTTATAATATATATATATGTTGGAACTAGTATCACTATTGACACGGGGAGGGTGCATAACTAGTGATTAAAATATAGTCATTTTTAAAACTTTTTCTCCAATATATTAATCAATTCATTACTTAACAAATATGCATTAAATGTGAACCTGCAACTTCAATTAGAACCAACAAATGAGAGCCATAACATATTAAATAAACATGCACAATGACACACAAATCATCACATCACATAGGAATACATGATATCTGGTGGAAAATCCCCTTCGGGTAAATAAACACCCTTGTTGTTGTTGCATTGCTCAATATATTTCATTATCTGTCAAGAAACCATTACAGAGAGTGCAATATGGAAACTATATGTAAGGAACTCTTATCTCCATCTCACGACTCTACGGACTACCATCCGCTGGAAGCCTCCATGACCATCGAGCCTTGCCCAACTCTAATTGGACTTATGAAGAAATATGTCCTCAATACTATTTCCTGTAGAACCCACCCCACTTCCCTATGTTGTTCACCTTTCATGCATTTTCAAACAGGAGCCCCAGAGCCGCTCAAAATGAATGTCACAAAACCAATATAATCATATCACATTGTGAACACTCTTAATACAAAACATTAATCAATGAATGAAAACTCAAACTATATCCCTCTCTCACATCCATACATCATCCTTAACTCACATAGCCTCAATACATTAGCTACAAATAGTCTAAATCCAGAGACTCAATGATGCAATATAAAATTGTCATATAAAAACATGAAAAGTTGTTGCATCCAATCTATCACAATCATATCAACAACATATATAAACTCAAATAATAATTTTCCCTTGCAATTACAAATGCATTACAAAACTCATTAATAACTCTGTCATTTTTCTTCTGAATACAAGTAGTATTCAACCATGCAAAAAATTTTCTTTGCAACTGCTACAACTCCATGCTTGCTCTACTACATCAAATTTACTCTCCTCGCCATAGGGTCTCTACAAATTCTATGCCAATTTTTTCACTCAAGAGAACCAACCAGTAACCTTGTCATCTCCATCTATTTGTAATATTTTATAATGGTTACATCAATAATTGCAATTCTATATTAGATCTTTGTTCATCTATTGGTAGTGTTCTATTTCATTTTTTATTTTACTCAATCTAGCCACTAACTTCACTTTCCACTGAATATTCTCTATTAACCATTTTCTAGAAGTTCAATAACTTTTTTCGACCTTTACATGATGATTCTCGAACAAGACAAGTTAGAAAAATAAATAAACAGCTAATGTGTGTGGGGAATGTGGAGTAAATTTCATGTTTTCCTTTGGTTTCATGCAAAAGCCTATGAGAATTAGACTACAGTTGCCCCCACAAGATTCCTAGCCAACATCTGAAAGTTTACATTTGGTCTCATGAGCCTTCATTAAAGTGACTAGGGCACAAGATGGTCAAAATCATCTCTCCTTGGCTCAGAACTCACTGAATCTTGCTCCACTCCTCAAAGACCTTCCACATGACCTTAGGAATCCATTATTGCCACTAAAACACTCCAACAATCCACATTCACAACTTTATCATCATGACAAGTAACACTAGGCTAACTTGACTTCAATTGATCAACTACACTAATACTTAAGCCACCAAACTTCTCCATGACTACTCCAACATATGAATGAACTTCATGCCATTAATGATAGATCATGCAACTAATAATACATGGTAAAACCCATGCACATAGACACTAGGTACCATCAACCTAACTTGATAGTCTCCATCACTATCAACTAGGTGTAGCATCTCCAGACTCTTCCAAGGCATCCTCACACAAGGTAAATACCTACACTAACATCTCCAGCCATCGAGCTAAGTTCTATAACTAATGAAAAGACAAAGTACCATCTCACTAGCATAAGCCCTGTACCTGTACCAATCAACCATGTGCATAAAGAAGACTTTGCATCACTTTCTACCAAGTTGACATCAATGACAACCAACAATACACCAATTCCACTAGGTTGAAATCAATTCCAAACAAGAACTAAGCCATAATTCCAACAATCTCCCCCTTTGGCATTGACAGTGACCCCAGCTAAACAATCCAAACAGCCTCTGAAAAATCGTCACTCATTGCCCATTTGACATCAATGGAAAAGGGTTGATCTCATCCAAGTAACCGTAGCTGAATAGAAAATACTCACCCTGGGAACTACCTGGGTCAAATCATAATGCATAAAAAATCAACAATACTCCTCATGGTAGCATGAGAAAAGACAACAACAATAATAACTATAATTCTCTTGAGGCAATATTAGCAAAATATCCATGAACACCATTCTCAGCCAACTACAACAACATTCTCTCCATCAATAGCATAACATAACCATTAATAACATGAGTATAATATGAGTAGCAACACATCATAGGAAAAAATAGCAGTAACATTAATAAACTCAGTAGAACCAACTATCTTAGTTTGTAGGTTTCTGTGGAGTGGTTTTTGAGAAATTGAATTCGGAAAATCCACAGTGTTCTTCATTGTTTTTGTCGAAGTTTCGAGCCTATACCAAGACTCATCATCGGGACTGAATTACAGAGAGGATAAAAGCGAGAGATCTGCTTCCTTTCTCTGTATCTTAACCCTTGTCTTTTCGAGATCACGAATTTCTTTCCAAGTGTCCCCTCCGCATAGGGTAACAATCTTAGTTTGTAGGTTTCTGTGGATTGGTTTTTGAGAAATTGAATTCGGAAAATCCACAGTGTTCTTCATTGTTTTTGTCGACATTTCGAGCCTATACCAAGACTCATCATCAGGACTGAATTACAGAGAGGAGAAAAGCGAGAGATCTGCTTCCTTTCTCTGTATCTTAACCCTTGTCTTTTCGATATGACGAATTTCTTTCCAAGTGTCCCCTCCGTACAGGGTAACAATCTTAGTTTGTAGGTTACTATAGAGTGGTTTTTGAGAAATTGAATTCAGAAAATCCACAGTGTTCTTCATTTTTTTTGTCGACATTTCGAGCCTATACCAAGACTCATCACCGGGACTGAATTACAGAGAGGAAAAAAGCGAGAGATCTACTTCCTTTCTCTGTATCTTAACCCTTGTCTTTTCGAGATCACGAATTTCTTTCCAAGTGTCACCTCCTTACAAGGTAACAATCTTAGTTTGTAGGTTTCTCTGGAGTGGTTTTTGAGAAATTGAATTCAGAAAATCCACAGTGTTCTTCATTATTTTTGTCGACGTTTCGAGCCTATACCAAGACTCATCATCAGGACTGAATTACAGAGAGGAGAAAAGCAAGAGATCTGCTTCCTTTCTCTGTATCTTAACCCTTGTCTTTTCGATATGACGAATTTCTTTCCAAGTGTCCCCTCCGTACAGGGTAACAATCTTAGTTTGTAGGTTACTATAGAGTGGTTTTTGAGAAATTGAATTCAGAAAATCCACAGTGTTCTTCATTTTTTTTGTCGACATTTCGAGCCTATACCAAGACTCATCACCGGGACTGAATTACAGAGAGGAAAAAAGCGAGAGATCTACTTCCTTTCTCTGTATCGTAACCCTTGTCTTTTCGAGATCACAAATTTCTTTCCAAGTGTCCCCTCCGTACAGGGTAACAATCTTAGTTTGTAGGTTTCTCTGGAGTGGTTTTTGAGAAGAATTTGGAAAATCCACATTGTTCTTCATTGTTTTTGTTTCGAGCCTATATGAAGACTCATCATCAGGACTAAATTATAGAGAGGAGATTTCTCTGTATCTTAACCCTTGTCTTTTCGAGATCATGAATTTCTTTCCAAGTGTCTCCTCCGTAGAGGGTAACAATCTTAGTTTGTAGGTTTCTGTGGAGTGGTTTTTTAGAATAATTCAGAAAATCCACAGTGTTCATTGTTTTTGTCAACGTTTCGAGCCTATACCAAGACTCATCATTAGGGCTGAATTACAGAGAGGAGATTTCTGTGTATCTTAACCCTTTTCTTTTCGAGATCACAAATATCTTTCCAAGTGTCCCCTCTGTTCAGGGTAACAATATTAGTTTGTAGGTTTCTGTGGAGTGGTTTTTGAGAAGAATTTGGAAAATCCACAGTGTTCTTCATTGTTTTTGTCGACATTTTGAGCCTATACCAAGACTCATCATCAAGACTAAATTACAGAGAGGAGGTTTCTCTGTATCTTAACCCTTGTCTTTTCGAGATCACGAATTTCTTTCCAAGTGTCCCCTCCATACAGGGTAACAATCTTAGTTTGTAGGTTTCTGTGGAGTGGTTTTTGACAAGAATTTGGAAAATCCACAGTGTTCTTCATTGTTTTTGTCGACATTTCGAGCCTATACCAAGACTCCTCATCAAAACTGGATTACAGAGAGGAGATTTCTCTGTATCTTAACCCTTGTCTTTTCGAGATCACGAATTTCTTGCCAAGTGTCCCCTCCGTACAGGGTAACAATCTTAGTTTGTAGGTTTCTGTGGAGTGGTTTTTGAGAAGAATTCAGAAAATCCACAGTTTTCTTCATTGTTTTTGTCAACGTTTCAAGCCTATACCAAGACTCATCATCAGGACTAAATTACAGAGAGGAGATTTCTCTGTATCTTAACCCTTGTCTTTTCGAGATCACGAATTTCTTTCCAAGTGTCCCCTTCGTACACGGTAACAATCTTAGTTTGTAGGTTTCTGTGGAGTGGTTTTTGAGAAGAATTCAGAAAATCCATAGTGTTCTTCATTGTTTTTGTCGACGTTTCGAGCCTATACGAAGACTCATCATCAAGACTGAATTACAGAGAGGATATTTCTCTGTATCTTAGCCCTTCTCTTTTCGAGATCAAAAATTTCTTTCCAAGTGTCCCCTCCGTACAGGGTAACAATCTTAGTTTGTAGGTTTCTGTGGAGTGGTTTTTGAGAATCCACAGTGTTCTTCATTGTTTTTGTCGATGGTTCAAGCCTATACAAAGACTCAACATCAGGACTGAATTACAGAGAGGAGATTTCTCTGTATCTTAACCCTTGTCTTTCCAAGTGTCCCCTCCGTATAGGGTAACAATCTTAGTTTGTAGGTTTCTGTGGAGTGGTTTTTGAGAATCCACAATGTTCTTCATTATTTTTATCAATGTTTCGACCCTATACCAAGACTCATCATCAGGATTGAATTACAGAGAGGAGATTTCTCTGTATCTTAACCCTTGTCTTTCCAAGTGTCCCCTCCGTACAGGGTAACAATCTTACTTTGTAGGTTACTGTGGAGTGGTTTTTGAGAATCCATAGTGTTCTTCATTGTTTTTGTTGACATTTTGAGCCTATACCAAGACTCATCATCAGGACTGAATTACAGAGAGGATATTTCTCTATATCTTAACCCTTGTCTTTCCAAGTGTCCCCTCCGTACAGGGTAACAATCTTAGTTTGTAGGTTTCTGTGGAGTGGTTTTTGAGAATCCACAGTGTTCTTCATTGTTTTTGTCGACATTTCTAGCCTATACCAAGACTCATCATCAGGACTGAATTAGAGAGAGGATATTTCTCTGCATCTTAACCCTTGTCTTTCCAAATGTCCCCTCCGTACAGGGTGACAATCTTAGTTTGTAGGTTTCTGTGGAGTGGTTTTTGAGAATCCACAGTGTTCTTCATTGTTTTTGTCGACGTTTCAAGCCTATACCAAGACTCATCATCAGGACTGAATTACAGAGAGGAGATTTATCTGTATCTTAAGCCTTGTCTTTCCAAGTGTCCCCTCTGTACAGGGTAACAATCTTAGTTTGTAGGTTTCTGTGGAGTGGTTTTTGAGAATCCACAGTGTTCTTCATTGTTTTTGTCGACGTTTCGAGCCTATACCAAGACTCATCATCAGGACTGAATTACAGAGTGGAGATTTCTCTGTATCTTAACCCTTGTCTTTCCAAGTGTCCCCTCCATACAGGGTAACAATCTTAGTTTGTAGGTTTCTTTGGAGTGGTTTTTGAGAATTCACAGTGTTCTTCATTGTTTTTGTCGATGTTTCGAGCCTATACCAAGGCTCATCATCAGGACTGAATTACAGAGAGGAGATTTCTCTATATCTTAACCCTTGTCTTTCCAAGTGTCCCCTCCATACAGGGTAACAATCTTAGTTTGTAGGTTTCTGTGGAGTGGTTTTTGAGAATCCACAGTGTTCTTCATTATTTTTGTCGACGTGTCGAGCCTATCCCAAGACTCATCATCAGGACTGAATTACAAAGAGGAGATTTCTCTGTATCTTAACCCTTGTCTTTCCAAGTGTCCCCTCCGTACAGGGTAACAATCTTAGTTTGTAGGTTTCTGTGGAGTGGTTTTTGAGAATCCACAGTGTTCTTCATTGCTTTTGTTGATGTTTCAAGCCTATACCAAGACTCATCATCAGGATTGAATTACAAAGAGGAGATTTTCCGAATTCAATTTCTCAAGAACCAACTATATCAGCCTCACTCTCATCCAAAACAACATCATCATAGTGTAGTATCAACAACAACAAACCATATATGATCAACAACAGAACACTGAACATGCTCCACCTGACCATCATCATCATCCTACAACCAATGCCTTCTAGTTGAATGTTACACCTCAAGGATCAAGATACTGACTACACAATATAAACAATATACAATACATGATGGAATCAATACCCATCAGCTCAGATAAATGGCTAGTTCATCACTCATCGATAGATACTAGACACCAATATTCTTTCTCCAACATGACCATGACCATGGATATGCAATAGAATGTAGTACAAGGATATATAATGAGATACAAGGCTATGAGATGACTATAACCTAACATACAATAGCCCAAAGATGGATGTAACAACTCATAACAACATAAACTTGTCATGACTCATAACCTTCCTATCACCATCTCATGGAAACATGAACTTAATGACTTGAACAATTAATTACATGGATTCATAAATAATATACATGACTGAGACTGATGAATAATAATATGAAGCATGTGGTTGTTACATGACATGCCAAACTTTCAATACATGACCACAACCCATGCCTCTCTCCAAGCCATACTCAAGTAAGGTCCTTAAAAAATACTACAAACATTTATGTCAATCAACAAGATGATGAATGATGGCAACAGTAACCAATAAGCATGAAATATGTAATAATGGACAGTAATAACATATAAACATGACATTAAATAAGCAACATAAAATTCCAATCTATAGCAGTAGAATAAATATAGCTCATGATATTGCAGCAACAACATATGACCATCATATCACATAATCCATAATGCACCAACCGACACATGTATATAGAAGCAACAAACGTGTCAAAAATATCTTCACCAAAATCACCCTGTCAAGGTAGTAACATATCATGTCACTAGAACCACTAATCTACATATGCATAATGCCAACACTTAAGTAGCAACAAATAATATTCAACTTGGACCAACACTAAACTTGTAGCACAAGATTTATCATTAGCAAGGCCAGTAGCAATGAACCTATTGTAGCTGCTACAACACCCTCCAAAATTTCAGTTTACAGTGATTTTAGAGCCTTCCTTGATTTTTTACATTGTTGTTCCAAACACTAGAGCTCATTTCATAAGCTTTCTTGCAATGCTTCGGTCCCTTTTTCATGTCGGGTTAACTGTCATATTTTTTCATGTTTGGTAGTCATACAATGTTTTCAATCCTATTTTGATGGTTTAGGGGGATTTTCTTTGTGTATATGAGTTGTTATAACCATGTAAACATGCGTTGCACCCATACACAATGTCTTGAGCATTGTCGCACAAGTGTCATCATGGTCATCCTAAACTATATCTAAAGTGTCGCACTTGTCCTATCTTGTTGTAAGGCAGTCACACAGAGGGAAATGATTTTTTCATGTGTTTGGATGAGTAATCCTATTTTGATGGTTTTGAAGGCTTGTATTTGTGTATATGAATTTTTCTAACCATGTAAACATTTGTCGCACCCACACAAAAAGTCTTGAGTATTGTCGCAAAAGTGTTGTCACGGTCATCCTAAACTATATCTTATGTGTCACACTTGTCTTATCTTGTCGTAAGGCAATCACATGAAGGGAAATGATTTGTTCATGTGTTCAAATGACCTATTTTTTGTGTCATCAAAGTATTATAAGTGTGTGATCACACTCAAGGTCAATCACAATTTGTCACCTATCCCACACTTAGCCATTTTTCAGAAAATCTTCTCGACTAAAGAACTTAGCTTCACGGGGTCCCCAATGAACTATGTAGTACACAATATCAGCCATATAAGTTGTGACCTTACTTCTTGATACTACGCAATGCACTGTCCTTGTCCCCCAGGGCTGCTTCACCTCACAATTCTTGTGCCCAACGCTCGACCTTGATCCTAAAATTGCACAATCATGTTCCCCAACCAAGCTTGAACTGTGCACTTCTCATATTCAAGTATCAATATTTTCCCTTGACTACTAG
The DNA here is from genome assembly GCA_000404065.3 of Pinus taeda. Classification (NCBI taxonomy): domain Eukaryota; kingdom Viridiplantae; phylum Streptophyta; class Pinopsida; order Pinales; family Pinaceae; genus Pinus; species Pinus taeda. The sequence goes on along the minus strand of APFE031673153.1, from coordinate 26,974 downwards.
AACTTCACAATGCACAGAAGCCTAGCCTTTCTTGACATCCAAAAACACAAAGTTGGATTTACTAGTGTCATTTCCCTTAGCCTGACCTCACTGTCTCCATAAACTGCTCAGTCTTGTCCTTCAAGCCTCTTTAAGCTACGCACTGTGTAGTCTCAGAGCTCAAGCTCTCCCCCTGACTATTGGAACTACATAATGTGTAGTCATGAAACCAATCTTTCCATCCTATCATTTGTCCCAAGCTTAGTTGATCGATCATAATGGATAATCTTCGACTAGGGGGCTTTCAGATTGATTTCGTCTCGTCATGAGTGAATCATAGGAACATGTACACTATCATGTCATTGAAAAATGATGGTGAAATAGAAGGAGGATGGGAGCATGGCTAAATACTCTCTTGTAGCTAAAATAACAAGTTGATCAATTGAGAGAAATAAAAGGGACACAAGTTTGCAACCACTATCTAAGATTAAATATCATTGAAGATTTCACATCACCAAGCCATGCAAAGGTGAAGACAATGCATATTCAAGAAGGCATCCAACACTTAGCAACAATAATGAATTGCAATTGGCATATCATCAAGCAATCCATGTCAACAATGTCATGTCAGGTTATGTCATGAGTGGTCATATTCCACATCACTATTGTCGACCATGCATATTTTATTCAAATGTATTGTAAAGTGGAAGTCCAAAGGACACACATGGAATGTAAAGATTCAAGTAAGTTGGAAAGTCATAGGAAGTCAAACAACCATGAGGGTAGTCAAATAGTCACCCTTGGTTATATATACTCCCTCATTATATTAGAAAAGGACTTTTCACCTCAGCTCCTCCTACAAGGCATTAGAGATATCATCTAGTTGTTTGAGGACCAAGGAGTAGATCCAATGTCCCACAATTGGGGCTAGTGATGTACATTATAAACATGTGTCTTGGAACTTTTACTTAATAAAAAATCCTTCAAGGCCAACACGTTCTTCATGCATGGAATATGAATGTTTGTAGGACTATTTAGTGGATGTTTTTATTTCATGTTTTCTTTCACATGTATTAAGATAGTTGAACTATTTCAGTTATTCTAGTACTTATTTGATTGAGAATGTGATGTGATGGTTTTCATCGTTGTCTCATCCTTGTGGACTATTCTATGGGATATTAGTGAGACCTTTCTCTATTTGTCAGTTGCATAGACCATTGCATCCACTATGGACTATTCCGTTGGATGTTATATGAACCTTTCTGGTTCATGTTTGTCTCTTCTTGGGTCGTACTATTACCTCTCACTTAGAGGCTCACTTTTCTCCCCTCTCTGCAGTAGCAGAACCTAGACATAGTCGCAACTGAGCACTCATTGGGAACACCTCCCTTACCTTTCGAAGGCACCATTTCATCCCTCCCTCATGCTGACAACTAGAGTCAAGGAAAATATTCAAGGATTCGAAAATCAAGCCTTTATATCGGATGGATCTCCTACCGAAAACAATGTTAGGTCTAGTTCACACTTCATACCAAGGAGATCCCCTGAATGTTGGTGGGTCCAGCACACTCAACATATATGGTGATATAAGGAGGAAAACTAGTATTTTATGGTTGATAAACCCACCGACCCCATCATCCCATATTCTGGTCAAGACAACAATGTTCATTGGACCTCCCCTACTCGTGCTTCTAAAGTTGGTGACTCTTCTCATCCCAAGCCTAAACGTGAAATCCCATATGATTAGATTTGGGTCATCCACCCTATAACTCATCAATTTGAAATTTTTTTTGCATTGATCCTACATGTAATCAGTCTTCCATATTATCCAAAAAAGAACAAGAAAACCCCCATGGGTATAGTAGTATCTACTCTTGAAGACATGGTTCTTTCCACTCTTGGATAATTAGCAGACTCTGTGGAAAAACAAGAAAAGTCTCTTCTCTTTCACGGTAGTGACAGAGACAACATTCTACTCTCGAACACAATTTTTAGTGGGTCAAGTGGAGAAGAGGAAGAGGAAGAAGAGCCATCAGATTATGACAAACAAGAGGAGGACAACAAATAACAAGACATGGTATACCAAAATCTAGACTAGATGACTCAGGGCCCACTCACACTTCTGGGTGTTCTACACAAGATGCCTAGGCACTCAGATAAGCTCTTAACGAAGTATGAACCTAATAAAATAGTGAAGTCTAAAGACCATCTAGAAATTTTTTACCTACATCTAGAAACACTTAAGGTACCTTACGATGATGTTTCATGTATACTTTTCCCATGTATAGAGAAGTTATATGGTATCAAACCCTTCCTCCAAACTCCATTCAAAATTGGAGGTGGTTTAAGAAGATCTTCCTTGAAAAATTTGTTGTTGATAAGACCCCTACCCTATTATTGAAAGAGCGGAGTAATATTAAGATGGATCAAAAGGAAAAGGTGAAAGATTTCAATCAGAGGTTTAATCAAATTTTGAAAAAAATTTCGGAAAACACAAAACCTCATGACTCCATCAAAATAGATTACTATTCTTCTACCTTTCTAGGAAGCATTGCATAGCTTGTGAAATGAACTACATAATAAACACTAACAGAAAATTATGAGGAGGTTATCATTCTTGAGAAGGACTTGTGTGCAATCAGAGTCATCTTAGACAATGAACCAACAAAAGACTCCAAAGGCATAGGTAAGAGGCCTCAGACATTTTTGAACAAGAACAAAGAGAAATAACTTTCTGAACTTGAAATCTTAACCCATCTTGTCAAGTGTCTATCTAATCAAATGTTATAGCTCAAAAAGAGGTCAAGAGAGATGATTGTGAATAGCAAGCCTTCTAGATTCAACCTATTCATAAGGACTACAACTTTTGGTAGTAGCAGAAATCAACCAACAATGTTTGCACAAAGCTCCAATGTTTTGTTGAGCATGGAACACTTGGGCATAAATTAATACTATTGACATCATGAAGAACATTATTAAGAGAAAACATGTCCATAGTGTAATCAAGGTATGAGCATGATTTCTACACAACCTTTTAATTTTGTAATGGTTAAAGATCAGATTAAGCCTATAGAGATAAGGAAGAAGCTGCTACAACTGATGAAGCTCCAAGTGTCGGGCATGTAGTAAACATGTTTAATTCTATACTCACAACCGAAAAGAGTATTACCAATAAGAAACCTCCAAGTGATGGTCTCACCTAGAATTAGACCAACTAGTACAACCTAAGAAGCCAAGGGTCAAAAACTAAAATTTAGTTTATGAAGTGGAAATTTGAAGAGAATCTATTAAGAAAAATCAACCTATCGTCCAACTTAGCACATGAGACTCAGAGCAAGTCTGGGAAAGAAATATCAATGAAAAGTTCTTCTGCAAGTAGTAAGGATAGAACCATCACTGTGGAAGTGAAAAACCAAGGACACTTCATCCATTCTCCCTGTGATGGACTACAACATAGTTGATGACATGAAGAAGGTTCATGTGAATATTTCAATGTTTTAATTAACAAATGTCATGACCCAGTGGGACATCCTCCTACAACCACTTGGGAGAACCTCTATAGGTAATGCCACCTCTTCGGACAAGGGATCTGGTAACTCTTCTAGTTCTCTCGAATTTGTTCTTAATGCATTAATGATGGATGAAAATACACTTTGCCCACCTTTCTTGTTAACTTTCGAAATCTTTAATTTCAATGTACACAATTACTTGGTTGATTCTTGTGCATTGGTGCACGTAATGCCATTATCTGTTTCCAAGAAAATAAATTCCAAATGGGACAAAACAGATGAACAAATTATTCAGCAGGATAGGGCTCATGTCTAGGGAATTGGTGAACTCAAAGATGTCATCATTCATTTATCATTCGACAGATGGGTCGAGCAATGTATCAACATAGTGATTGTGGGCATTCCAAAAGCATATGGAGTGTTGTTGAGCATAGATTGGTCTATAGACCTACAAGGATACTTTGCCATAGACTGGTCACATCTAAGGATTCCGTATAAGGGTAGAAATAAATAGATTTAGGTCGAATCCGAGAGCTATATGAAAAACCCTGTCACTCCCTTGAATGGATGTAATGAACCAATTGTTTTCACAAAATTACTTTTCAGAAATTATTTTCTTGAAACTCAATTGGGGTGTTATCTTGCACAACCATACCTAGTTCCAACAAATTCATAGTTGGATATCCTTCCCTATCCAATTGGTGATAATGAAATTTGTACAAATAACACTAATTATAGGAGTACTGGTGTAGTTCCTAGTCCCTGTACATATGATATTTAGACCTTGTACTTCTATGGTTCCAAAACACAAGAGGGATGTGGAGATGGTTGCATTTTATAGACCTATTGTTGGGATAGGGTCCCTTGGGGTTAAGTTTTGATACGTACCTTTTGTATAATTGTAATGTCTCTGCGATTTGTGGAAGAAAATTGTGATGGTAATAAGAGTTAAAAGGGCTTTAAACCATTAGGTTGTTAGGAGACGAGAAGTTTTGAGACTTGTCTGTGGTTTGTAGATCATAGTATTGTAAAAGAAAAGGATAGATATATATAAGGTTCATAGTGAGTCTAGGAGGTAACATATTGAAGGAAGATCATTGTATGGGTAGGTAAGCTAAGGAAGGAAATTCTATTTCCTATACATAGATGAAGGGGAAGGCTCATGTAGCTGAGTGCGTGAAGGCCTTATTAAGTCTGCAGGTTGAATGTGCAGGCCCCTGCGGCTGAGTCTGCAGGGAGGAAGAGTCTATCCTTGAAAGAATGCATCTAATAAAGATAGTTTTTATCCATAAATTATGCATATGCGTATCAGTATTTACTTTTACAGTTTTTGTAGTTCCACTTTGTATCTAAAATTATATGAATGAACACTTATCTTATCCATGAATGTAGTAGATGAGTATGATTTATTGATGCTATGAATGTTTAAAGAGCTTCATGAAGATATAGATGATGTTTATGTGAATTACTGTAATTATCTGTGTCATAAGGGTTAGGGTTTACAAAGACAGAACTAATCCCTAAAAGCTACAATAACCCATCACTCAAACCTCTGGATGTAGAAACCTAGTTTGTCACACTCCAATACTACTTTGGGTGAGACTGCAGCTTGCACTACGTGGGTTGTTTCAGAAAGATCTAATAGTTTAGGGTTTTGTTCGTTAGCACAGATAACTTTGAACCTAGGTCAGGGCCCATCAAGCCAACAAATGGTTCAAATTTCGAGGACTAGGATCTATTTGAGGAATGTGTGATAAGTGGTTCCCCACTAAGAAAGAGATTGAAATGTGGATAGATCAGAAACTGAACACATTTTCATCTTAGGAGAAAAGGAATCCACACTTGTCAAAGGAAGAGTGGCCTGAATAGATACCTATTTAAAAATGAACATGAGATATGCTTCTTCTCTTTCCCCTACAAATTGAATGAGTGGCTGTCCAAATTAGTGGATATTCAAGGTATATGGAATCTTGATGGCACTATCGTGTGTACCATAGAACTAGTGAAGTCCTTGGAGGCTTCAGAAAACAAAATCACGTGACCTGTCAACCACTGGATCGATAGTATTCTGGATGATTCATTACTAAGTTTGTGATCGACACGTCCAATAATTATAGTGAAGGAAAGAACAGGTTTCTCAAGGGACTGAGAGGTAGGTACTTGAAATCCTTGAAGACCTGGATTAAGATGTTATTGTGTGAAAAGAAGGTTATGCATTTAAATTCATGTTTGGGACTACACAAAGTGGGAGAGCATTCAGAAGGAACCTAGATTCAGGTTTTGAATATAGTCCACTATTAGGATAATTTGATAGTGACAATGAAGGTAGTATTCTGAGGACACCATGAAGTGTGATACAAATCGTAAGCTAGGGTATCACAGGAATACCTCACCCATCCACTACACCTCTGTGTCCACCTCCACCCCACACACCTACACCATCACCTCCACCTCCACCCCACACACCTACACCGTTGCCTCCACCTCCACCCCGCACACATACATCATCGCCTCCACCTCCAACTCCATCACTTAACATGGAAAACAAAATGAAGATGCCTACATTTAAGGGTTTGGGGACTAAAGAACCTGAGCAATTTTGATTCATTGTAGATGCTGTATGAAAGGCACAATAGATTATGGATGGCGATATGAAGAGAGCAGAACTAGTCACAGTGTTATAGGACAAAGAGTTGAGTTGGTATATCAAGTTTTTCTTAGTTAAACCCAACACAACTATGCCAAAAACCCAAAAAGCACTGAACAATGAGTTTAAGAAACCCAAATCACTAGCCCAGTCGGTAACATAATTTAAAGAGATTCAGCTGAGGGTGAGTGAGCCTGCATGGGACTTTGACCAACAACTAAAGTTTCTAATTTAGTAGGCTAACATGATAATCATAGATGATCAACATAGATACTGGTACATTTCTTCGCTCCTACCTCACCTGAGATTACCACTATCATAACAAAAAATAGGAATGCAAGCTAAAGCCTTGGATATTTCCATGAGATTGGAGGCTTGAATTATGAAAGATACAAATTTGAGGTTACAATAGATTCAGTCACAACTAGCCAACTTACACATGGAGTTACAGAGTCTTAAGAAGGGAAATGAAGTCCAGCCCAAGGTGCATGGGGAAGTTTGGTTCTTGAAATGTAAGGTCCATGGTCATGATAAGGACCACTTCCCAATCTATCAAAATTACTTTATTGGAGGAGGTCATGCCCCCTAAAGCCAGAAAACACCACTAGGTTGAGCACAGGATTAGCATTATGGTGCACTATCTATCAAATCTCTCGGAAGCATGCGACTGATAACTACCATATCCTACAAATGTTGGCACAAACTTTGCAACAACTATTTTGCATTTTGTGCAAATCAGTTGGGGATGATGAGCGCAACTTCCAAATATATGAACTAATGGTGGAGCAAATCCATACATATAAGATGTAGGTGGAAAATCAGCCTCAGGATCAAGGCACGCGTGTAGTGTGCAAAGGATTCCAAGGTTGAGAAAGAGAACAAGGAGGAGTTGGAAGGGGTCACGGATAGGTTATTTGTTAAAATTGTGGAGAGGCAGGTCATTTTTCATGCGACTGTCAGAATCCAATGCACCCCTCCTGTCAGTATTTCTAGCAGTCTAACCATGTTATAAAATATTGCCCCATACCAATAGCGACGATGCAGGAAAAGAAATCTCAAAAAACTATGCAAAATATCCAAATGATGAGAAAAGTTCCTCACAAAGAGAAGCCTAGCATTAATATCATGACGTGAAGTAGCATACCAAATGGACGAGATAAAGGGAAGTCGTAGGATGCTGAAGGATGCATATGAAAGGTTGCTGAGAAGGAAGTTAGATTCGACCTGAGCCGTGAAAAGGAAAATTTTATGGAAGCTAAAAAGAGCTTCACAGAAGATTATACCTTAGGAAGTTAGAAGAAGCCTAATGGAAAAAATAATGCACAAGATGTAGACCCTTTGTTGTTAGCAATATTTTGAAGACTTGTATGAATATTCTACGGGATACAAGGGCTGTAGAAGGGATACAAGAATTATTGATAGTTATACAAGTAATATTGAAACTCCTCCATAACAAGGCATAGTATGCAAAGTGGGAAATATTAAGAAGCAAACAAGTCGCGAGATGAGACTAACTACACAAATTGGGGACTATGAGATGGACCAGGTAATTCTTGATCTAGCATTTGATGTGAATGTTTTGCCGAAGCAAACATGTGAAAGAATGTGGAGGCCTACATTGAAATGGTATCCTATCTAGATACATATGGAAAACCAACAAAATATCATATCCTATCTAGATACATATGGAAAACCAACAAAATATCATATCCTATCTAGATACATATGGAAAACCAACAAAATATCATTCCTATGGGGTTCTTGTATAGGGTCCCAGTAGATATTGAAGGAGCAAGTGCCCCAGCTAATTTTGAAGTCATTGCAATAGTTGACGATATTAATACTTACCCTGTGCTATCAGGAAAATATTGGGCCTTTGATATAGACGTAACTATTAATCTCAAAAAGTGAAAAATGACATTCGAAAGAAAGGATCTTTTGGTCATTTTTCCATTGGATCCAACTGAAGGTGCGAGATATACTGAACCGGTCCGTGACTATGAAGAAGAGCACGATCTTGATCAGATTTATAAGATCACTACACGTGATGAGGACTAGATCAACCCTATAGTGGATGGATATATCACATGTGATAGGGATAGTTCCTACACTTCAGATTCTAATGAAAAGATTGAGCATTGGCAAAACCAATTACACGAAGTCTCCTCATTGCATTGTAATATGTTGAAAAAATAACTTCGATGCATATCAAGTGAGTCACAAGATTTACCTCACTATAATGGGTTAGAAGATGTTAAGTTTTTTTTGTATAAGTTTGAAAGGGATGTTCCAGAAGAGCATCAGTTCCAAGTTTCTAGATCTAGATCTGCGAGCTACACCTGCCTGTTGGTGGGGAACACATAAGGACAACTTCGCCGATTGGAGAGAATAATGAAGGATGATGAAGTTGAGGTTTGGGTATGCCAAGAACCATATGATAGGAAATTAGATAGGTAAGGATGATCCATGTGAACATTTGGCATGATGGACTTAAGCATGGTGAGAGGAACTGCGACTGGAATGGGCTCACATATTTTATCACACTTTGGATACCATCCCAAGGAACTGGTACTTGGAAACTAAGTTGCAGTATGGGATGACTAAATGGGATATCCTGAAGGAAATATTCCTGTTAGCCTTCATATTTGAATATGAATTTGAATGTATTCGCGAGGTGCGCCAAGAAATCAAAGCGGCAATCTTCAAAATACCCGAGGAACCAGTAGCATGGGTTCAGCAAGATTGCAGTACATAGTTGTGCCATGCTATGGAGTGTTATAATGTGACTAAAGAAGAGGGCGAAGATGACCTTAGGAACATCAATATTCCTGAGTCCGAAGGACAACGCGAGCTTGAGGGAACCAAAATAGCAATCCCTGAAATATTAGAGCCTTTAAAGACTAAGTAGGTAAGTATTGGATCAGACGCACAACCAAATTTTGCTAATACAGATAACTATTGGGATGAAGATACAGTTGATAAGGTTGCAGAGATGTTGCACAAGTATTAGGACTTGTTTCCCACCAAGTTCTCTGATCTAAAGGGGATATTAGCAGATTCGCACATCATGAAGATTACTTTGAAGCCAGTCAAGAAGCCTCTAAAGCAATGCCCCTACTGGTTAAATACCAGTTATAAGGAGAAGGTGTGCAAGGAGTTGGATAAGATGTTACAAGCTGGGATCATTGAACCTGAGGAGGAATCAGACTGGGTAAGTCCCATGGTAGTCCAAGAAAAGAGGTAGCATGATGAAATTTGGATATCCGTAGACTTGAGCAAGTGGAATGATCTGTGCATCCTATTATCACTCCAATATTTCCCTAGAGTTGATTAGAAATAAATGATTAGAGGTAACCACAGACCTACTTTGGAGATTAGGATCCAACCTTCCTAATGCTTAGAGAGGGTTCTCTCTTTATGTTTTAACTTTGTTTAGTTAATTGATTTTAGGGTAGTTGTGATTGTACTTTGGTTTTGATTTGGATTTGGTGGTGGGATCACTTAGATGGATAGAGGGATGTCTTTTACCATTGGGCTATGGCATCAAATTTCAAGAAAACAGGACTAGATTGTTTTCTTATTTGGGCTTGACCCAGGTTTGGAGTTAATTTAGCCAAACAAATACTTGTACTACTGGCCCTTTTGGCAAAAGTCCACGGAGTGTGGACTGAGGTCTCACCCGAAGTAGTATGGGAGGGTGCTAGAACTAGGTTTCCACATCGTGGAGATGCTTGATGAGTTCAAGTCGTCCGCAGTTTGACCCTCTGTGCAAGTCGCTTTACGCACTGTCCCGTACCTCACAACCTGATATACTACCTTTGCGTAGCCCTACTCAGGGGCCGAACGCTGCACTTCTACATTACTATCCAATACCTTACTGGTATTCCAATGTTAGTTGATTATTTTAGCCTAATTGCATGCTTTAAGTTATACTTACCAACATAAACCATTCATACACATGCACGCAGTAAATAAATAGTATATTTGCAATTTAGATCAAACATGCATTAACCCAAAAGCAGATACATAGAATTATGATAAAACTTCTCTTTATTAGTTCCTTCTTTGGTTACAGACTCTACTCCGCCCTATGCACATAGTTGTAGGCATGTGTGCACTTAGCTACGAACTATTAGGCCTTTGTGCACTCAGCTGTAGAGTCCTCTCCTACTCTACAACCCAAAGACACACTTCACCTTACTTCCTCAGCCTCTCTTCCTATCTCTCTACTTCCTCCCTCTTACATTTAGAGACTCAGTCTATTTATACAATCCCATGGTTCACAGACCATGGGTAGGTCTATCTAACCAACATTACATTTCAAAACTAAGGCGAACAACCCTGTGACTCTATCATACTTTTTGCACTCTGCGCCCACAATTCGCAGACATTTACAACAAGATTGGGTCAAAACGTGGGCTTTGAGCCCCAAAACATGCCTTCGGGGGGATTCCATGCCCAACAGCCCCCCAACACAAACATCGTGACTCGCCCTCGAGTCACTTTGTCAGCGCGGTGATGTTTGCATGGAATCCATCCAACTGTTCTCGAACTACGTGGAGGTCAGTAGCACATTGAGCTACTGCTTACTGGATTTGCTGCATACGTTGTTCCAAGACCTTTGTGTCTGGGGTGCTTCTCTACATCAATGTGTACATCCCCTATATGTGCATGAGCTTTCCTTCGATGTCTGCCATGATGGTGAAGGCCTCATTGATCCAAGGCTAGACGCATGCTTTTAGGACTGCCTCCTTATGTCGTGCCGCATCCACTTGCTCCTTCAGTGCTTTTTCCTGTTGCATCCTATCAAGTCGTTGGGTGAGGACCACTGTTTGTGCAGTTCCTTAGACATTGTCATATTGTTGTTGGAGTTCTTGTGCCTCTGTCTCTAAGCGTTGGATGTTGGGGTATTCCTACAAAGTTGTGAGGACCACAAGTGATTCTTCCAACATGCTAGTGTAGTCCTCCAATTTCCTCTAATCCTACTGTGATAGTGCTAGTGCACTGTTCTCTAACTTCTGAGGGAGTGGATGGCTATGGATTTAACCACAGCTCGATGATTTGAAGATTTAGCTCTAGTTGAACCTTTGTCATTTCCTCCTTGGCCTCATGGACTCCAGATGCTAACCTATGGATCCACACCTCCACTAGTATATCTGCTGGGATGGCCATCTCCACAACGCTTGGGCAAGCATCGTCCATCACCAGCACTAGCTATTGATTTTGTGACACTAATTTGTCACACTACAAGCTGAGTTGTTCCATATTTATCTTCTACTCACTGAGGAATTGGAGTGCGTAGCTCTCCCTTGTGTGCAATTCTGTCGTTATCCTATCCTGCAATAGATATAATGTCTTGCACAGAAGGGTAGCTAGATTCACACCGAGACCTTTCATCATGCTAACCAAAAGGTTGTTCGCCTCATTTTATGTCACTATAGCCCCTTCTGGCCACACTATTGTGCTCGTCATCCATGTGTGCAACATCTTCTCTATTAGTCTGGATCTGACTGTGACGTTGATCAAAAGGGTACCAACCTGAGGGGGGCACGCCTGTAAGTCCTGCAACTGCACTCTAAGGGCCCCCAACACAATCTATTACTCTTGCATGAAATCTTGTAGAGCCTCATTTTTGACATTGCGCACCATCTCACTGATGTCATGTAGATCACCCTCGGTTAGGGTGATCGGGTCTCTAGACAATTTTGAAACCTTGACCTTCTTCTGCGATCCTACCTGTTCTATTGGGTGTTGGTGCTTCAGTTGTGTGGATGTGGTTTGTGGGTCCATGCCTCCTTCTTCTATTTTTTCTTCCTCTACTGCTTGCCCTTTCAAATGCATTGTTTGACCCTCGGCCTCTTTCATGGCTGCTTCTTGTGCTGCTGCTACTGCTGCAATCTTTTCCTGCTCAGCTACTTTCTGTTTTGTGTCCTATGCTACCCACACTTCTATTGCAGTTATTTCCTTTCATCATTTTTTGGTCAACTGAGTGATGCACATCTTGGCATCGTCTTTCTTCTTTTGTGCTATCGAATTCTCGAGTTCTGCAATATTTGGGGCATGGCATTGTGGTGGCCATGCCTCCAAGACATAAAAAAATGGCGTCGTCAGTGGCTACAAAGGGTAGCTTTGTCCACTACTTCATTGGATCCTTGTTTATCCTGATATGTATGTTATGCATATCTGCCTTAAATTATGTAAAACTCTGCATACTGTTGTGAACCATGGGTGGCAACCGCGGCTTATGGTTGATCCACATTTGGATGTTCATCTCCATGAGCACCTAGAAGATCTTGCTGTCATGTATCCTTGTAGCATCCTCCATGGCCCAGAGAAAAGCGTACTTTGTGGCCTCTAGTAAATCTTTGTCAATTATGGGAAGCTGACTATCCTCCAGTAATTCCCGAGCTACGAGCACTATGGACAACAACAACCATGCATAATGGAATGTTTTGCCCTATTCCTAGGCTTCGCGACAATTCTCAAGGAATTCTGTGTAGAGGAATTCAGGCCAGTTAAATTGGACCCCCTCCACACACTGCTTGGCCAGCATGACCACCAGTGTAGGTACCTCGTATGTGCGGCACTTGCACATAACTTTACCGACAAGGATTTGGGTTGCTACACGTACTACTTTTTCCTTGATGCTAGAGATGGCATAGCCCCTCTTCTTCTTTTCTAGCTTGTACTTCTTCTTCATGGCCTCCATGATGGCCAAATCACTTCCCTTTCCTTTTGATATGGCCATGGGGTCTTCTCCTTTGTATGGAAGCTGGGAGACATGATGAATCAAGCTAGCCGTGATGGGGATGGTCTCCTCTAGCCATAAGCACCCATCATGCACCACGAAGAGCAGTTGCCTGATGATGAAAATGGTTATTGGGGCACGGTGGAAATGTGGCACCCAAAGTAGGTTTAGCAAACCCGACCTTCTCTACTCTGTGCAACCACTTCCATGGCTCTAATGCTATCACCACCCCTGGAGTGTTCCGCTTCATGAGGTTTCCAATCTCAAGGTGAGGGAACTTCTCGTGGTTAGCAAGGTCCCAATACTCGAATTTCATGGTTGCAATGTAGCCCAGGCATGTGCCTTCAAACGTAATGCCATCTGGGATGAGCAACGTCTGGAGCGAGCTCTTGGTCTCATCCAGGTCCTTGGGTACTTTGGCCTTCCCTTTCCATAGGGGGACATAGGCGGGTAATTTTGTCACTCAGTGCGTATGCTAAGTATTCATCTCCATGGCTTCATATTCTTCTTCTATGATGATAAGCTACTCCAAATATTATTCTTCTTTATCTATTTCTATAGTGACAACTTTCCCCTTCTCTTCTATTGACAGTTTGTTGTGCAGCGGGTTCTGCGAGGACACGTGTATGGGAGCCATTCCTAGTTTTTCCTTCTTGGATCTTGGCGTGCGCGGTGATTTCAAGATTTCTACCACAATCCTGACACATTCTGGAACATCCCCCATAGTTAGGGTTGCGGGGCCTCCTTCGCAGTCACTTCTGCTATCTCCATACCATCCTTAGTTGTGGTCATTATATCTATGCTGTAATCTATCACTCACAAACTTAGGGGCTCAATCAATGCTGAGCTCACAACACTCAGGGTTTTTCTCAATCACTTAATTCGCAAATGACCAAGTGTTGTTTGCTGTGCAGCCCTTTGTATTTCATAGCACTATTTGAATTCGAATTCGACCGTTCCACCCAAATCTGATTCATTAATGCTCCCTTGGTGGTGGATTTTCCCAAACCTTGACCATGAATTGTGTCTTAAAATCCTTCCGCTCACTCCATTTGGCCTCAAGTCAAGCATCCCATCGTGAATAGTGACTTGAATGGTCACTTTCTAGCCAACCTATGTGGCAGCGTAGCCCCCTGTGCGTGGTCGCAGACCTTGTGAGTCTCTACTTCTGCGCGCATCCCTAAAATCACGCAACTCCTAGGTAGAATAGTTTATAGTCCCATGCTCCTTCCAACTGCCTTGAGTGCTAAGACTATACTTCCCTTGGCTAGTCAAGTGGCTGCACCACTCGAATATATTTCCATCCAGTTTGTCGTCATGGTTCCTGGAGAATACCCACCTTTTATTGTTACAGTCGGCATCGCGCACTTCACCATTTGCAATGCGCTACCCTGGTCACAATGCTTAGCAATATGCAGTCCAAGCCAAGGCATTAGGCTGATAAATTTGTGGTAATAGGCCTTAACCCTACCATCGTGATCACATGCCTCCTGCCTTACGACTCTGGTCTTTTTCCCGAGAAAATATTTCTTTATTTCATCCTCCATCTTCCTGACTTCCATGTCCATAAAAGCGCTTTTCTTCCTTAACTATACCCTTTACTCTTCAAGTTTGTGGAGTCTAAGGTTTTCCTGTTGAATTTCTTCCTCAAGTCCCATGCGCGCTATTTATTACAGTTGTGTGATCCCTTCTTTATTGGCTTCATGAACCATTGTATTTACAACTACTACTCTGCGTGGACTAGGCTTTGCATGCTCCATAGGGGTTATATCATCTGCCTCATACTTCAGCTCCGGAAGTGCCCGTGCAGTCAAGGTTTTGCACATGGTCCTATAAGCCCATAGAACCGTTGGTATGCACAGGTCCCAGCCAGTTCGCTTCACATGGTGGACCACTTTCAGTGCTTCGCATGCTTTGTCAAAAGCTTCTGCATGAATATGCTTCTGCGTGTTTGGTCTTACCATACTTCCTGGTCGTTGTTTGCACCATTTGCTTTCCTATTCCTGCTCGTTGATTGTGTTTTGTTTAGTGCGAACGGCGTGCCTTCGTGCAAGTTGCACACCATATTCCTATACCCTTCTAGATAGGTGAGTGTGCGGGTTATTTCGTCTGTCATACCCAGCTTTCATCCACATCTGAGGCTTTCCAAACTGCATGTGCATCATCCTTCTGCATTCACACCAGTTCTCAAAATTCTGCTGGTGCATATCCCACCACATTCCAGGAATAGTGCGTAGTAGCCATTTTAAATCATCAAAACACTGCTATTCTAGTACTTCTCTTTCAAATTGGTTTAGGAAATCATCCACCTCGGTCAATCTGTCATATGCACACAGATCTCTTACCTCTATTGCCACAAAGTGTAGCGACCTTGTCATCATGCTGCAATTGAGCGTGGTTACTTTGTGTAACTGGTTCTACCAACATTCTATCTCCTCATCTGGATCTGAGGTGCAGGAGCTTTCATGCTCCCATGAAATCCTGCCATCCACTGTTGGGTTCACCTAGTCCTACTCCCATGTGGTTATCCTGTAGATACAATCTAGATCGTCATCACTGTTGTAGTTGTGCAATGGATCTGTTTAGCGCGATCCTTCCACACAGTCTAAAGCTACCACTACACGTAGTGACTTTTTCTGAAAAATCATCTTGTGCTTATTTAGATTTATTACCCCATTCATGTTAGTGGCCCAATCTATTCCCAGTAGTGCGGGATAGGGTTTTCTATCATTAACACTCTATTACTTCGAAATTTGCAACTACACATGCACCTTCGATATCTACTGTTATTCCCTACAATCTTCCATAGGTAGGATCTTTTGCTGGTTCACCATTCTCAATTGAATAGAAAACCATTGTAATGCAGGCCTGCCCATGTGCTCGCATATCTACTTTGGTAGGACATTCGTGTCCGAACCTAGATCCAAAATCACTTGATCCATTTCATATTCCTCGATCTGCACACCCAATCTCATCTTCCTTCATGTCTGTGTTGTGTGCTTCTCGAGCTTCCGGACTACACGTGGTTCTCTTGGTCCAACACATCTAGTGATGAGTTCTTGTAGTCCCTTCACCGCTTTTCTATTGCACAGTAGCTTCATGTATGTCTCTAAAAATATCGTGAGTATTGATGGGTCCATTTCCAATTCCATTTTGTCTTTACTTCTTGAAGTGGATGCATCCATGAAACTCTTCTTAGCTTCCATGAATGTCTCCTTAGCGCACTCTAAATCAAATTTTGGCTCCTTTGTTGGAGCCTTGCAAACCCAGGAACTCTCTTTGGGCTGCTTTCCTTTGTCATCTCCTATCATGATACCACTTTGGAGCATGATATTTACATTTGGTCCTTCCTCATGTGGCTCAGACCTCATCATTTGCAGGTTCTGAGTTGGGGGAGGTTGGAGCGCTCCCTTATTGCACAACCTCGCTATCAACATGGGACAGTCCTTCCTCTCATGATCAAACTGGGTACAATATAAGCATGATGGTCTCATTGGATTTGTAGAATCACGAGCATAATGTCTTCGTCCTTCGCAGTTGTAACATATCAGCTGGCTGCGACCTATTCATGGTCCCATTCCAGCTCTACCTCGTCCGCACCCCTGAAATCTAGTGCGTGCCATCCTTGCATTTTGATTGAGGGCTCATGTTTCGGTCTGAACTCTATAGGTAGGAGTCTAATCCATCATCAATTCATAATTTCTATAGATACACTCATTGTGGCCTACTAACCTATAGAAATTATAGAACAATTGCTGGGAACTCTTCGTATACTTATGTAATAGATGGCAGTTATATGTAAAATGCTTCCCTCCTATCCAACAAATCATGCAGCATAATGCAAGTGCCACATTCGGTCCTGCTGGTGCCTCTCACTTCAATGGCATTGGTCATCCTCCTGCCAAGTAGTTTTCAAATACTAGACAATGGTCCTTGTCATGTCTCTGGCCTTTTCACTTTACACACAATACCTCCTCGGGAACTTCTAGGCAGGCTGTCTTTTCTTGTTTCAAACTCTGCATCTCAAGGCACAAGTTTTTCAACTGTGTGTGGATATGTTGAATTCCTAGTTTAGGATCTTGTATCAGGGTCTCCCACAGTCTCATTGTGATCTCTAAGGCCTCATCTCAAGTGGATAGGTTTTGCTGTGACAACGTGTTCCTTAGATGCGCCATTAACGATGCTACAAACCATGCACGGTGTTGCCCATCCATCAAGGTCATGTTGGCTTCAAAAATCATACCCTTCAGTCTTTGATCCAGCTCCTAGGGGGTCTCCCTTGGAAGCATCACGATTTCCTTAAATCCAATAATCGACTGTGTCTCTGATTTTTCCATGCTAAATTCCCTGTTTACTTCAGCTTGGATATCTACAATCCCCACGTTTGGATTTTCAATGGAATGCTTAATGTACCACATTAGTGCGTGATCCTGTAAAGCACTGGCCAACGTTGCTTTCTTTATATTGTCATCTGTGACTCTCTGCACTTCCCATATAGCCTTTACCACGAACCAAAACTGGTCTAGATCTTTGTTCCCTACTCTTTTGAACACCGACAACTTTATCGTGCTTACCATATTGAACTGTGGTGGTGGAAAAGGTGGTGTGGGCATAGACAGGGGTGGAGATGGTGAAACTAGTGGTGGTGTAGGTGGGGGTGGTATTCGTGGAATTTGTTGCTTTATCAGATTGATTGCACTTCTTGGTGAAACCTTCGCAAGATCTTCCTCACTTTCCCACGGAGGTGAAATCAAGGGGTTGGTTTCTAGTTCTGTGCTACTTTCATTTCTGTAGATCCTCCCACTTTGTATAGCTCCAAACATCAATTTATTCACATAACTCACTTTTCACATAGTAGCATTTTAATCCAAGTGTTCAAAAATTTAATGTACTTACCTCGCAGTCCTTTGAGGAAGAATCCTTCTACCTCGCTATAGCTGACTGAAGTATCTATCACAAACTTGGTGATGAATCCTCCTATAATTCGATCAAGCCAATGGTTCATAGCATGCGCAATCTTATCTTACAATGCTTCCAGTCTGCGCACAACCTCTAGAGTCCACACAATGGGTTTGTCGAGCCTACACCTTCGTTGGTTGTCTGCTAGCTTTGCGATCCACTCTACAACTCAGAGGGGAAGGATGCAAAGAAAATTTCATGGATTTCTGTATATAAGTAGCAATCTAACCACTCTTCCTTTGATAATCATGGATTCATGTTTTCTTGTGCTACGAATTCATTAATCTTCCTGTCCAATGATTCTTTAATTCCGTTCTTTGCCGGATTCTAGTGATATGGCATTAGACATCTCTTATATGAATCTCGGCCCCAGCAACATAACCATTTGTTACCTTATTGGGGCCTGACCTAGGTTCAGAGTTATGTTAGCCAAACAAATCCTGGTACTATTGGCCCTTTCTGCAACAAGCCACAGAGCGCGGACTGAGTTCTGACCTAAAGTAGTATGGGAGGGTGCTAGAACCAAGCTTCAGCACTTTGGAGATGTCTGATGAGTTCAAGTGTTCTCAGTTTGACCCTGTGCACAAGTCGCTTCGCACACCATCCTATACCTCACAACCTAATATAATGCCTTCGTGCAGCCCTACTCGGGGGTTGATCGCTGGCTTCTACATTATTATCCAAGCCCTTAGTGGTATTCCAATTTTAGTTGATTATTTTAGCATACTTGCTTATTTTAAGTTATACTTCACATCATAAACCATTCATATAGGTGTGCGCAGTAAATAAATAGTATATTTTCAATTTAGATTAAATATGCATTAACAAAAGAACAGATACACATAGTTATGATAAAACTTCTCTTTATTAATTCCTTCTTTGGTTACAGACTCGACTCCACCTTCTGCACACAGTTGTAGGGGTCCACTCACTCAGTTGTAGACTATTAAGCCATTGCGCCCTCAGCTGTAGAGCCTTCTCCCATTCTACGACCCAAAGACACATTTCACCTTACTTCCTCAGCCTCTCTTCCTATTTTTGGTTCTTGAAATTTTCATTCATTTCCATTACAATTTCACTATTATGTCCATTATATCACCTCCCTTTCACTACTATTTCACTACATACACCCCACTTTCATTATCATTGGGTCACATTTATGTTTTTCCAAACTTTATTAATTCTTAGCCTTTTTAAGTGAATTTGTGGTTAAAAATTAAAAAATAATGTGCATATGCTTATATCTAACAAGTCGGTTGAGATTGTTGACATGTGTAAGTCAAAATGAGGCTTCTAGTAGACCTTTATGTAGCACCCTAAGGCCAAATTCGAATTTGAGTGGAGAGAATCATAGGATCACGAGAATATGTGTCACATTTCCTAATTGTATTGAAACTCTAAGAAGACATGTGTCTTATCAGTTCCTATTTTTATTAGGACTCTAGAGGTAGAGGAAGAGATTCATGGACTCCCATTAATGAGATGGCTTCTCATCTTTTTGTATAAATAGGAGATGTCTCTCCTTCATTTGTTAGCTTGACTTTTTAGTTCTTAATATTAGAGTTTAGAGTTGGTAGCTTGGAGATTTTAGTTCTTCTTTGATGGCTTTGGAAAGCTTTAGAGAGCTTTGTTGTACTTTGTAATTTTGAAGAATTTGAATAAGACTTTGATGTTCTCAACATGGAAGGAGATGTGAAGTAGATGTCATGGAGCATATTAGAATGTAAGGTAGAATAGATTTTATTTTGTAATTTTGCTTTGATTTTATTCAAGTATTTCATTTTATTTCTTTCAAGCTTGATAGTTTAGATTTTCCATTCATGTAATTTTGATTCATGCATGTGTGTTCAACCAGTTGATTGTAGATTAGTTTTTCTTGACATGTTCTTGTATTTGCTTATTAGTTTTTGCTCGGGCCTTTTAATGTAGTTTTGGCATCAAGTGGTGATTTGAGACTTGCTTCCTCTATTGAACTTTAATTTTTAATTATAGTTGTTATGCTTTTATTTTAGTGAAATTTGTTTACTGCTTTTTAGATAGCTTAGGTATCAGTTCTTCATGCTATATGATGATATCTCTGGTGCCTTTAGCTTAACCCCGTTTTAGAAGTTAATTGGTGAGCTATACAGATTATAGGTGGAGTAATTGATTTTGCTTTTATTAGTTTGCAAGTAGATTGTTTAGATATCAGTTCTTCATGCTATATGATGATATCTCTGGTACCTTTAGCTTAACCCCATTTTAGAAGTTAATTGGTGAGCTATACAGATTATAGGTGAAGTAATTGATTTTGCTTTCATTAGTTTGCAAGTAGATAGTTTAAATGTCATTCTTTCATGCCATATGACAATATTTCTGGTGTCTTTATCTTAACCCCGTTTTAGAAGTTAATTGACGAAATATTGGAATTATGGGTGAAATCAGTGACTAGTTTCTAGCTTCTTTATTTTTTCTTGTTTTGATTGCAGTAGTTTAGATTTTATTTATGTAATTAGATGGACATTAGAGACAGCAACCTCATTTTCAGTACTTCATCTTTAGTTTGATTTATGTAGCTGCATGTTTACACTTTCGTTCAAGTTATGATTTCATAGATAACATGTTTTGAGATCTTTGAAGTGCTAAGTTTGGAAATTACCATAAGAGGCATAAACCTTGTCTTCAATTCTACATCCATACTTGATCTTTAAAAGTATTCTTAAAATGTTAGACTAGGATTTCCATTTGCATTAAATACTTTAGGAGACCAATAAGAAAAAAACCACAAAAAAATATAAACTAGAAAACAATAAAGTAAGAAGAAAAGGTTAACTAAGCACATATGGTGCACCACACTTCATCAATTTATGATACCGAGATTGATAATTTATGTAGAGAATTTTAAGATGTTAAATTGACTAGACATTTTGGTGCCATTGTCAGGGAAGTGAAATTAGGAGACATTATTTCTTACATCTAAAAAAAAATTAATACTTTCTTGAGTATGCTCTCCTCCTGCACTTTGCGTGATCTGGAGGATCAGAAAAAGAATTGTTATGTTAAAAAAAAAAGAGATAGAGAAAAAGGGGACAAAATAAACTTCATCATTTCATTTCACTTAAAAAAAAATTGAAACGCAACTGCTTTGATAGATGCAACTATCCAAGATTGACTGGTTATGGTTTGTAATGGTCCTCAAAACACTTTGTCCTGTTTTAATAAGATTCTACAAATTAACTATGGAATGCGGTCTGATTCCGCATCTAACTGTGAATTCCACAACTAATTTCAAGGTTTAGTAGGTTGCAAGCATCCAATGAAGAAAACTACCACATGGGCATCTTTGGAATTGTCCTAACATGGATCCTATCCTAGTCACCTAGCCCAGATTGATAAAAAAATCAGCGTAAGACTTCAGTCAAAGTCCTGTTTTTAGCATTTACTTGAAGTCTTTGCTACGTCAAATTGAAAATAATTAATCATTCTTATAAAATTTCACAATTTCAGAGAAAAAAAGAGAAATAACCGATGGCTATCCCCAATTCCAGTTTCCACTATGGCCTCAATAGAAAATCTGCATTCCTAATTGAAGCTTTGGCCTTGAAACAAACCTGCAAGAACATTTAAAAAAAAAATCAATTGTGGAAATTCAAAAAATCGAATTGCATAGGACTATTGTGTTTATTAAGGAAAATAAGATGAATTCAATTGAAAAAAATTAAAAATTAAAAAAAAAAACTCTTGTGTGGCTTTCAAAATAATATATGCAGTATCCAATTTATGTGGCAGAAATTTTTGAAACCTCCCAACATCAAAATCTGAAAAATTTGCATATGCATTGATTTCATGTTTTGGCTCCTTCATGATTTCATTTCAATGCATTCTCAGCTCTTTGTAAGCAATCCATTTTCATTCATCCAGACTGTGTATCTTACTCATATAGGACGCTTTTGGTTTTGGAAAGTTTTTGGAAAGCCAATGTAAGAAATTTCTCGATGATAACATAATTTGAAACCTATGGATGGCCTACATAAACTGTGAAAATGGATTGAAAATAGAGGCTTAGGGCATGCTACAGTCACCCATACTCCTAGAGAAAATGCTGAGCTCATGATCTCTATTGTAGGCCTCATAGACTTCTTTCAGTTCTTGGTTATGGGCAATTCGCTCATTCACAATTAAACGCAAGTATTCAGATCACCATTCATAAGATCTTTACTGATAGAGATTATATCATCAAAATTGACTGGTTCATTTGCTGTGAGTCCATTTAAAAACAATTTTTCTCTCTGAAATCAATTTTACAGTCGAATGAGCAATTCAGGAAAACACAAAATAGGAAAAGAATGTCAAACTTTAATTGCATGATTCAGCCAAATGAAAATGAATTAGGAAAAAATAAAACATGGGTTTTTTCGAGGATAGGGTCAGTTAAATAACCTAGAAACAATTTTAATAAATTCGTGGTGGTTGGGGAGAAATTCTTGGTTATCTAAAGCTTCTTTTTGCATGCTGCGTGAAGAAAAACGAGTTTAAATTAACGAACAGGCTGTGATTTAATTTGGTAAGGGAATTCTGATTTGGGAATCAACTATGTGCTAGCATCCAAAACTTTATTACATGTCTTTTGTCTTTAACAAACTCACACATCATTGTTTTAATGGTTAATTACATGACATGAACCCATTGAATACGGCTCTTCACAGTCGACTGATCGACGTGGCTTTTGCTCCCCAAAACTCTCAATTTCTACTCCCACAGCATTTTTCTTATGAACTCAAACCACTCAAACTCCATTAAGTCTCGTGGTTCTATTCATGAGGGATACTTTGCCTCCACATAGTCTGTCTGTACACCAAGTTTTATAGCCTTCATCTATTTCTATTCATACAAGTCTTCTTGCTTTGAAAATCTTTCTTGATTTCATACTCAACATCTTTCTAGTTCCATACCCATCATTTTTCACCACGGTATTCTTCACTTCCTATTCATACAACCATTTTGCTTCCACATAACCACTCTGTTTTCATATATCTGTCTTCTACATTGGTGTTTACATGGTAAAAAAGGCAGAATGGGTCTCATTGTGAGGACAGAGCCCGAAGGAGTCATCAAAGTTGTTGAAAAGATCATACATTTCCATTACTTTGATATATTTTCATCACTAAAATTGATTTGCTTCATATAGCATTTACAAAGTTTTTATTTTTCAGGCAGACAGTGAAGAAAATTAAAAAAATATATCAGATCATGAATAATTGGTCTTGTGCACTAGCTGTGATCTTAGGCTCTCTCTCTGTGGTACTTGGCTACAGAAAATATATTTTCCAATGATCCGGATTTAAACAAGAACACAATAAAATACAGAGATAACCATATACATAAAGATGCAGTGGAAATAATGCTTCATTTCATTAATGGAAAATACCAAAATATGCTTACAACCAGAATTGGAAATAAACCAGCTAGGACGATGGTAGCTTATCTCTGAGAAGAGATGTGCAACTACATGTCTCTGAACTGTTCCGAACTTGTGTTACAATGAGGCTCGAAGGCCTATTTATTATTGAGAAACAATGGAAAACCCTTCACATTCCAAAACGACCCTTAGAAGATGAAACGCCAAATTGTGGGCCCCGTTTTGGGTAAATTGGTACATCAATTTCCCGGGGTCGTAACTTTGGCATACGATCTCCGTTTGACGCGTATGATAGCTCGTTAGAAAGATCTATCCGAGAACTACCACTTTGGGAAGGGCAACATCGGTCCATGGACCCATGTTGCCCCCAGATTTCCCAAAAAACGTCGTTTAGGGCCTCAAAACGGCTCCGGAAGTTCAGGACCCGAAAAAACTGCTAAAAATAGTAAATTGTGCTACAATTAAGGAAACTGAAAAAGCTGAAAGAGACAATTGTGGGGGTCCAAATGGGATAGGTGGGTGGCCACCAACATCCACCTGGATCATTCCTCCCCCCTTAGGAAGCAATGGTCCCCATTGCGTTGAGTTCCTCCATCTGCTGAACTTGTCCTGCAATCTCCGATGTGTCCAGCAATGGTGGGAAGCATGGTCGACGATGGTCCACATTAAACACTCGGTGCAAGCGAAGGAATGGAGAAATGCTGTGCTTCAAAGCATTGTTTCCCATAGCCTTGGTACTGGTGTAAGGACCTTGTCGGAGTGGTCTGAGCTTCTGATGGGTTCTGGTAAGGCGTTCTTTCTGTCGATGCAACCAGACTTTGTTGCCCACCTGAAACTTGTGTGGTACCCCTGTGGGTGAGGTGAAGTTGTTCCTGTGTTCTGTCATGACTGTATCCCTTTGTTGCTGCTGCTGTGTGGAGGAACCCTTTGCGGGGGTCACGGATGTAGCAACAATCTTCCCCTTACTTTGGGAGTGAACCATACAAATGAATTTCCTGGTTTGTGAGATGAGCTTGCTGCCTTTCTTAGCAGTGATCAAAGATGTGGCAGTAGGTGGGGCTATCTCTGGTATCCTGTATAATGAATTATTCAAAGAAATAATGACAGCACGAGGCCTTGACTCATACACAGCATGTCGCCTCCACAAGTATGGCTGGCCTAATAATACATCACAAACATCCAGAGGTGTAACATCACACAATACCTCGTCTGTGAATGGTTTGATGCTGTAGGGAAGGCGGCATTGCTGGCGAACTTTGAGATCTCGTCCTTCATGAAGCCACCCGATACTGTACGGCTGTGGGTGTGGTGTAGTCGGTAGGCCCAACCGCTTCACGACCTCTGCTGAAATAAGGTTCTTTTGGCTGCCACTGTCGACAATGAATTGTAGCGGCGAACCCTTCACCCACATCTGTGAGTGGAAAAGACGTTCCCCCTCCTCTGGCTCTTCGGGCTCATTCTTCTGGATCTTGGCAGTGGCAACAGTGGCGCTGGGATCCGCATCAATGATCTGCTTCCCTTTGCCATTCCCCTTGTCGGGTTCTGGCTCAGGGTCGGAACATGTATCTGATTCGGAAGCCTTCAACTCGGCCACCAATGACTGCTTGGTCCGACACTCACTTGTGTTATGAGTGGGACTCTTGTGGAACTCACACCACTTTCCTGTGTCCTTCTTCAGCTTTGTGGTGTTGTTCTTTTCTTGGGGCTTCGACGGGTTGTCTTGGGTCACCCCGCCTTGGCTTTGTCCTTTGGGCTTCGGATTTGCAGATCCAAAGTCTCTCTTCTTCTGTTTGAACTTTTGCTCGATTTTGACAGCGTATCGGTATGCTGTGCCGAGTGAGGAGATGTCCAAGAACTCCATCTCTTCCTGGATGTATCTGTGTAGGCAGTCACGGTATTTGAGCACCAGATGCCGCTCAAAATCTTTGATACCCAACTGTGTGCGAAGGGTATGAAAAATGTTTCTGAACTCTTGAACATCTTGGTCTCGTCCCTGCCGCAGTGTGGTCCATTTGATGTATTTGTCCTCATAGCTTTTGACAGGGTAGTACTGCTCCTTGATGGCATCCCGGAAGTCATTCCAAGTGGGTGCGCTGAAAATAATGAGCCTGTACTTTCATCCTTCTGCTCGCAGTAGGTTTCCCACCAGTCCTTGACGTGGGGGGCTGCTTTGAGAAGAGCGGAAACAATCTTTTCCCGACTTGAAAATTCATGAACAGAGAAATACCCATCTAGCAGATTTAACCATTTATCTACGGCATCTGCGTCTATTTTACCCTCGAAGATGGGGATTTCAAAATTAACTTGTACCTTAAAGGGCGTGGCGTTTCCAGAGTCTCTGCTGGGAGCTGATGCGTCACCTCTAGGTAGCCGCTGAAGGATCTGCGCAAAAATGTCCATCATCGCGTTCCGTTGTCGCTCGAGGGCTTCTTCGAGCAAGACTTTGATAGGATCTCCTGCTCCCTCATCTTTCTTCTCATCCGCCATTGGAGGCCATCGATATTTTCGAGGCTGGTCTTGCAAAGGTTCGACCAGTTCAAGCCCTAACTCCTTATATCCTGACCTCGTCGGGGACATGCAAAGAAAAACCGAGA
>APFE031673152.1:0-15498 GCA_000404065.3 Pinus taeda | reverse complement strand
AGTGCCACATGGAACCCTGTGATTGGGCCATGTGTCACTCCATGATTAGCCCAAACCAAACCACATCAATTGATCAAATCACCCCATTTTCCCCTATATGACTAGACCATGTGTCATGTCTTGATTGGCTTCATACTACACAGTCACCCTACTGACGTTAGCACCACGTCAATGTACAAACTTCCACATGGCATCCATACACTGCCTAACTAACCATGCAAGTTGATGTTTTTACTATTTATCAAAAGCTTTAGAACGTGATAACTTCCTCATATGATGTCATATTGAGGCAATTCAACTATCGTTGGAATCAGAACAATGAGATTTATGATTTAATGTATATTTCTACATATTTTGAGCACTTTTAATTTTGAACATATTCTTGATCCCATGGATCATTTTTAAATTAAATAATATAACAAAATGCTCGATGAAGGGACATTGGATAAATTGCTGCCAGATAAATTACGTGTTACAAAATTTTATGGAAATTAACGATCTGGTGGATGGATTTAATTATCTGGATCACGCCATTTACAATAAGAAAATCGAATTTAGTACAATGGTGAAAGTGACATTAAAATCCAAACCATGTTGTATTAATACCCTTTACACAATCTACAAAGATTCATACACATATATGTATTGTTAGTTGACAAATCGACTTCAATAGGTTATAAGTAATAAATACTAAACTCTCAGCCATAATTAACCTTGTTATATCTTCACAATTTGAATAATTTCCATGAGTTTCACACAAACACAACACAATGAGTCAGTGCATTCCCTTCTAGTGCTTTTAAAATCCATATTTTTCTAATCAGGAGAAAGACAGAGAAACGTGGTTGACATTAATTAATTTCCTTCAATTCAACTTCTTCTCATGAGTCACCAATGTATTGCTTCCTATAACGCAGTAATATTCATCTTAAGCAAACTTTACAATGTACAAAACGTTAACATTCACATACTGAAAAAGACTGAAAATATAGGATCCTGCTAGATTTTCTTGAAAGACACCTACAAACTTTAAAGATCTCTTCCCTCACCTAAATAAAAAATTTCTTTAAAGAAATTTTGCTAAGGCTATGAGCAATGATTACAAAGTTTGGTTGACATGTGCATTTTCTGGAGGCCATTACATGTTCCAGACTAAATATGAACGGTCACATGATTTTTTACCGACTAATAAGCAGAATTGACCAGTATTAAAACGAGGTAGAGATGTTATATTCAGACATTATTTTTCAATAAAATTTGATTTTTTCTTGTTTATGTAGTTTGAGCAAAAAATTAAAGTTTCTGAGGTGAGACTTTGTGTTGGGTTGGGCGGATTAGAAGTAGACATGAAAAAGAACCACAAAACTATGAGAAATTTATAGGAAAGAGTTAAGAAGGGAAAATTGATGAGAACAAAGAATCAACCCTTCACCTGAGCGATTTTCAGTATTTTGTTGTGGTTTTGCAACCTTGAATATGCACTACATTGCTTCAAGTGCCTGCTCTACCTGTAAAATGCTACTTGTTCTCTCTCTCTCATTCATAATATATATATATATATATATATATATGATTTCATGTAGATAGACAAATGGGAAAGAAAGGAGGCACTTTCTTTGCAAACGTGGTTAGACAGACTAACAATTTTCTCATATTATTTTCCTTCTTCATATGGGCTTTTAACGATGGCACTTATTCATGGCTTTAGAATCCATTACCCAACACAGGCGAGATGAAATTTGTAGGTTGTTCTGCATTGTTCAGGAATTTTTTCTGTGACCCACCTTCGACAACAAGATTTAGGAGTTTCTTGGGGTAAATTTGAGAGTAATACTGGGGTGGAATACATTGCCAAGAACATTATGGAAACCCTATTGCATGAAGAAGTCAATGGGTCAAATCCAATTATAGTTAACAAGAGTGCTAATAATGTGCCCATGGGAGGCAGGGGTACCAACATGTCCATGGAAGAACCTTCGTCTCCTTCACCAGGAATACAATGCCAATATGACTTGTTCAAGGGGAGATGGGTGTATAATGACTTCTATGTTTTGTATCCACCTAGGTCGTGCTCTTATGCTAGCCTTGATTTCGACTACAAAAATAATGGTAGAATGGATTCTAATTACGAGAGATGCAGATGACAGCTTCACGATTGTGAACTTTCAAGATGATGTATTTTCTCATGGCAATGTTGGCTTGAATGTTATTCTCATTGAATCAATAACCCGTTGATTCATTTCAATATGTTTCTAGATTTTGTTGGGTTTCTCATATTTACATGTCATGTCTAGGTTCAATACCTCTGTGATATTGGAAAGGTTGAGAGACAAACAAGTGTTGTATGTGGGGGACTTCATAAACGACAATCAATGGGAATGCATGCTCTGCCTTATGAGGGTGGCAGTTCGATACCATGAACCCACTCACAAGTCCAATGACAACAACATGTTCATTCCATATTATTTTCAAGGTAATTCTAAAATCTCAGGTTTAGCCTAAATAGCTATCAACTACAACCACGATGGTGGGTTGGTGTTATGTACAATATTTATTGCTTGGAACTTGAATGTAATAGAGATTTTTAAGAACACTTTTTAAAAAATGCAAATTCAATTATAAAAAATTGCAATTACAATAATTTTTTATAATTTTCAGATTTAATTATATTACATATTTGATGTTACGATAATGTAATAAAAATAAACTTGATTAAAACAATAAAATCTCCTAATATTTTTCCTTAGAAACTATAAATTGTTTTCTCTCTTAAAAATAAACTTGATTAAAAATAAAATATAAAAATAATATTTTTCCTTAAAACTATAATGTTTTTTTGTTTTTAAATTATGGAAAGCCTCAATAAATATGTCATTTAATTGAAATTAAAAGCAGCTCTTCAAATTTGATAATTATAACACAATAATAACAATATAAGATCAACAGTGAATTTATAAAAACCTAATATATGAACTTTTCATCTTAGGGCTCATATTTATAGAACACTGAACAATTTCGTTTCAGCTTTCAATATTGAAGTTGCAAGCCATTCAATTTGTACCACTGGAAACGTTTAACGTCATCTTATGATTCATATTTGCAGAAAAGACTGAATAATTTCGTTTCAGCATTCAACACTGAAGTTGAAAGCCATTCAATTTGTACCACTGGAAACGTTTTGGCTCGCTTCATTTAAATTTTCGATACTGACGTGCAAGCAAAGTATTTGCCCTCCAAAACCCGTGTTCGGCGGGAATTTCTCCAAAAACCGACCCCATCAAGTTGTTAAATTTTGATTCTTTGCATCTAGCCACAGGGTTTTGAAGTGTACTGCCGAAGTCAGTATTGAAAGTTGAAACGACATCAATAGACTAATAGACTAATGCATACCGCTCTACTTTGTCTTGACCGAGATCAATTAAATATACTTTCACGTCGTGTCTCTTACGCTGTCAGCGTTTCGTCTTGGCATCCATTAAATTAAATAAATCGTTGGGTACATCTTTATGCATGGTGGAGGAATTGTAATGTATGCCTGTGGCCGACAATAAATGTACTGTGTATTGACTCCACACAAATAGATAGATAGAGAGATAAGGGTGGAGATGTTGTTGGTGGGCGACCATGAGTCAAAAGGCAAAACGTGTGAAGACTTGAATCTGACTAAACTTCTGGTTGGAATTTGTGCCAGGGAAATGTCTAGAAAAGGTATCACCACGGGAGTGCAGCCAAAATACACGAAGCGAAAATTGCAGTTTGACTAGCAAAGATGGGCGTTCTCTAACGTAGAACGGTTAGACTAAGGTGATTTCTCTCTCCGATGGACGCTCGGCGAATTTAAACTCGAGTCGCGCTTAATACTTCGAATAACTTTTCTCTTCATTTTTTACGGAGGCGAGTACATTTAAGTGCGAGCTTCTCAGCCTTCAAGACTACTATACATGAGCCTGTCCTAGTATCATGACATTCTCCTTCCCGCCTTCACCCATGACAAAGATGATCAGCTTCCATGGAAAGCAGTTCTGGTCTTTCATGGTTATATATATTATTGTCGTCTTTTCATTTAATATGTTCATGTGCAGCAGCTTACAACCAGAGTGGTGGCCGACTCCTTACACCAACCTGACCTTTCAATATACAAACGGCAGCACGTTTGTAAGCAACCTGAATGTAACGTTGAATGGTCTTCTAGTCGAGGTTGAACATACCTCCCAAGGCAGGTTTAATACCTCTGTTTATGGCCAAACTCCTAACCGAATATATGCCTTCCTCCAATGCAGGGGAGACGCAACCGTCTATGAATGCTACAATTGTTCGCGTCAAGCAAAGATCGATGCTCTACAATATTGTGGGAATTACGTCGGTTGTAGTGTTTGGGCCATGTTCTGCTTCTTACGTTATAATGGCAACTATAACTTCATTGGATATTTGGATGAT
Source organism: Pinus taeda (assembly GCA_000404065.3). Classification (NCBI taxonomy): domain Eukaryota; kingdom Viridiplantae; phylum Streptophyta; class Pinopsida; order Pinales; family Pinaceae; genus Pinus; species Pinus taeda. The sequence goes on along the minus strand of APFE031673152.1, from coordinate 11,061 downwards.
ACTGGATACAATAATTTCAATAACGTTAGCGCCTCCCCAGACCCTGCTGCCTATGCCGAGGCTGCTCGGCAGCTTTTGTCTAATTTGTCATCTGATATTACAGCTGGAACTGCAACGAATCGATATGCTTCCGGTTCAACTGCAGACTCCAGCCAGTTGCGCCCGATCTACGGCCTGGCTCAGTGCTGGGGAGATATACCCCTTGACGACTGCAAGACATGTCTGTCAACAAGAATTGATGAATTGTTCAAAAACAATAATGGACGACTCGGAGCTCGGGGTATGGCTAGAAGCTGCATTATTCGATATGAAGGATATATTTTCTTTAATCCTTCGCCTTCACCCGCACCACAAATCTATGTTGCGTCTCCATCACATCCAGAAAAGTCTTCAAGCAAACTACCCATAATTTTTGGTGTTACTGGCGGCTTTCTTCTCCTGTTAATCATGTTCCTGTTTGGAATTCGAAAAAAATTGAAATCTGCCATATCTGGAAGCCGTCAGGGAGGTATTGCAGAGGCCATTCGTTTTGCTATTATTGTCTGCTTTCTGTAGCATACTGCGTAGAGTCCGTTGAATTAAATCTTTTTTTTCTTGGTCGAACTTCAATTTTTGTAGGATACTATGAGGGGGGCGACTTACGAATTAGAGAAAATCAGCAACAGACCAGCCAGGGACATGTCTTAGCAAGGATTCCCAGCCTGTCCAGAGCTTTCACAGTGTTTGAAATGGAAACATTGATAGCTGCAACAGAAAATTTTCATGATAATAACAAGCTTGGGCAGGGAGGATTTGGTGCTGTATACAAGGTAACGTACTTTTCGTAAACATCCATTCTGTTTTGGAAGGTTTTAAAGGATCTTACATATGGTCGCCGGCACCATAGTAAAATATAGATGGATAATCTATAGTACTTCTTCACAAAATCTCCATAACCATTTTCTCTCAATCTCTCAGGGAACTACTCCAGAGGGTAACGAGATAGCAGTGAAAAAGCTGTCCTTAGAATCCAGGCAAGGCAAGAAGGAATTTATGAATGAAGTTAAGTTGGTGGCAAAAGTTCAACATCGAAATCTGGTGAAATTACTTGGCTGTTGCGAAGCGGGATCAGAAAGGTTGCTGGTTTATGAGTACTTACCCAATAACAGCCTTGATAAAATTCTATTCGGTAAGTCTCCTTCATTTAAGGTTCCTGGTTTATGAGTACTTACCCAATAACAGCCTTGATAAAATTCTATTCGTTAAGTCTCCTTCATTTTCTGAAGGAAAAGTGAAACATTAGTGTCCGTAATGGAAATAATTCCCTGAAATGCTTATACATACTTTAAGTCGGTTGTGATCATTTATTTTCCTGCATGGTCGATACAGGTCCAGATAGACGCAGGCAACTGGATTGGCAGAAGCGTTGCAGCATCATACTTGGTATAACTCGAGGGCTTCTCTACTTGCACGAGGATTCTCATCTCCGGATTATCCATCGGGATATTAAAGCCAGCAACATTTTGTTGGACAAAGACTTGAATCCCAAGATAGCAGATTTCGGATTGGCAAGACTCTTTGAGGAAGATGAAACTTCTGTGGGCACAGGAATTGCGGGAACTCGGTGAAACTTCGAACCATGCATCACTCGGCTACATTAACTACTTTTCAGTATTATACTGTTTTGTTTCAGAAAGGCTGTCTAACCATTTTAAGATTTAGTATTTTAGGATTACAATTTTGGTTTCAGAAAGACTGTTTAACTATTTTAAATTTTTGTTGGAGTTTGGTGATCTTCCTGATATTTTACTTATTTATTACATTTTTGGTTAAATTGTCTGTTTTAATGTTGGCATGGATTTAGTCTTTTTCAAACTATACAACTTAAACCTGTAAATGCCATAAATTTCTGCTTCATTTAGGCAAAATTTGTCAAAAATACATTTGAAAAAGTTTGTAAAAGGTGCTGAAGGATTAGATTCAGCACCTTAAATAACATTTAGAACACTCGAATTACACAGACTACCTAAGTCAAAATTTCAATTGCCACAAATTCATGTTAAATTTTGAACAAAACTACCTAAAATAGGATGTGCTCAACAAAGGGAAAAAAAACGTAGTGGAATTAAAATACAGGCATACTTACTAAACGATTTATGTTAATGGCACTGCACTACTCATCTTTCCTAAGATTAAGTACACTTTTTCGTTTAAAGATTGGAAGAGGTATTTATAAAGTGAAATTGTTATTTGCAGAGGGTATATGGCACCAGAGTATGCCATGCATGGGCAACTGTCTGCTAAAGTTGATGTATATAGTTTTGGGATTCTTCTTCTGGAACTTATAAGTGGAAAAAGAAACATGGATTTTAATTTACCACCTGAAACGCAGATTCTTTTACAATGGGTAAGATAACGTTTCCATTATATTTCCAATTGACAACATCCACGTTATCGGGACCATGTTCTTTAGTTGCTCCATAGATTGTTTAGCGAAGTCATATGAGATTGAAGATTATTGATCCGATCCTGAGCTGTTTTGACATGATTATAGCATATACATAATCCGCATCTATTACTTTCTGCAATTCATTATAAACTAGTGGTCGATCTTAATGACCACTTGTATATTTTCTCAATTTCCCGATGTGATGTGATTATGCAGACATGGGGATTATATACACGAGGAAACATTGAGGCCATTGTTGATCCAGTAATAAATGAAACCTGCGGCGATCAGACAGAAGTCTTGAGATGCGTCCAAGTTGCATTGCTATGTACACAAGCCGACCCATTACTTCGTCCATCAATGTCGGCAGTGAACTTGATGCTTTCAACGGGGACAATAATGTTACCAGATCCCACGAAACCTGCTTTTGTGAGTTCTGTGGCTGCCTCCAACAATCCCGGCTCCTCACGTCATGGATCGTCACATACATCTGCAGCCACTGCATCATCTTCACCCCACAATACTTTAGCATCCAATGCCAACGTTTCAATTTCTGAGTTGGAACCCAGGTAAAGATTGATTTATGAACCAGAGTTACTCATGGTTCTTGTGGATACTGGAAGTTTAATACCGCGATTAGAAGTAACGAGGTTCTCGTTGAAAGTAGTACGCTGATATTTATTTATTGTGAGGATTCAGTAAAAGAAAATAAATTTCGTAATATTTATGTCAAAACTGAACATAATGTCTTATGTAAAATCATTATATTTTTTCAATATTAATTATGTTGATAAGTGTTTTTTAGTGGTGTTTTCTATATTTTTTTATAGGTGTTTCCTATATTTTCTATTTAAATAGATATTTTTAATGTTTATAAATGAAATTTTTGGGCGTAAAGATAACAAATAACATCAACAGTATATCAATCGATATATAAACTGTAATATAAATTTCATATTATATACCATTTTTATTTTATTTTATCATAAAAGTTATAATTAATTATTACAGCAAAACTTCATATAATATAATAAAATAAACAATTTTAAACAACATATAATGGGAAAGAATTGTGTTTTAAGTGAATAGACAACATCCAACCAATAAGAGTGACAATAAAGCCTTATTTAATAGCAGATTTTCATATATGATTTTGTGGGAACTTCTATTTATTCCATATTCAAACTCATTAAAACTGCCATCCAGAACTATTTTCATATATTAGAATAACAATAACAATAGAAAAGGGACCTATTGTTTTGAATAATTAATAAGGTTTTTGTTTGCTTGCTTTTAGCCTTAAAATTAGGTGGAAAGTAATGGCTCACACTTCTGTTTTTTATTTTTTATATATATTAATATAAAAAATTTTTATATTTTTATTTTAATTATTTAATTGAGTCATAGTATAGGTTTTTCTTAATAATTTAGAAAGATACTTAATATTTTGGGTCTTTTTTGGACAAGTTAAGTGGAAGTAATGCGTATCCAATTTTTTTAAATCATATTATTACTTATTTGTTTTATTTTCAATTTAAAATTAATTACAGTCAATTGCATTATAATTCTAGGTTTTTTATTCAATTATACTGTTTATTAATTAGGGAAGAAAACATATATTTTAAATATTAACATTGTTATATTTCATATTACACATACAATTTATTTTCCTCCTTTCTTCCTCTCGTCCTCTCTTTATTTAAATTATAAAAAATGGAAGATATATGAAAAATTTACAATAAAATCACATTATCCATAGTTAGTATAGTTTTTTAAAATTTTATTATAATAATCAATTTATTTCTCACCGAATATTAATTAATAAATATAGTGGACATGCTTAACCAAGAGCCATTTAAGTGCTTATTCAAAAAATTTTATATTCAATATATTATATATATATAAATATATATATTATATATATATATATATATATATATTTTATCATTTTGTGTAGCTATCTTACGCCATTTTTGTATTTATTTCTTTAGTTTATAACTTGTTTTGTTCAAAAGTATAAGAATATTATAACAACACATTGTTATTGAAAAAAAAACTTCATATTTACATTATCCAATAAAAATACCTTTACGTTTGTATCATTTATGGTAAACTTCCTCATTTTTAATGCCTAGTAATGAAGAAACATGTACGTCAAAGGACTAATGTAAGATATATTTTCAAAAATTAAAATAAAAACATAATAGAATAGGGGAAATACTAAGTTATTAATCGTTATTTGCAAACCTATATAACAAATATTAATTAAAATTACTTCAATTGTCCTTTTTTGTAATAATATATTTAAAAAATTAAAATTATGGGAATTATGCATTTTAGAAAATTTTGAAATACAAAGTATATAAATTGAGGCATTTTGTTTTTAAACAATTGAAGAAATCTAGGATGTTAACTTTCAAAAATTAGGGTAATCTATGTGAATGTTGAGGATTTTCCTCTAACCTAGAAGCCATATCAAAAATTACATATTCCTTCATCTCTTATATGGCCTCATTTACATTTAATCAAACCAAATGCACACTAGGAATTGTATAAAAACTTTACACCTTAGTCAAAACCTAGTAGGACATTAGTGCATTGTTTGTCACTTAATTTATTTGCATAAATATTATACATTAAACTTGTGAAATGCAAACAGTGTAGGTGTAGAATTAGATCATTTGTAATATGTTCTACCTAAACTATATAATACTTATTCTATTGAAAGTTTGTATCTGAAATACAAATTGAGGCATTTTATTTTTGGACAATTAGGAAAATGGAGAAAGGCTAGCTTTAGAAAATTATGTTAATCCATGCGAATGTTGAGGAACTTCCTCTAGGCTTGATAACAACCATAATTAGTAGCCATGTAGAAAATTTCACTTTTCTTTATCTCCCATGCCCTCCCATTTACATCTAACCAAATCCAATGCACTCCAGAAATAGTAAAAAATCTGTACACTTTAGTTAAAACCTAATATTGATGTGGTGATTGTCATGTAATTTATTGGCATAATATTAGACATTAATTGTCAACTTAGGTTAGTAAATGCGTGGAACGCAAATATTGTATGTGAAAAATTATATTATATGTAAAACGTGTGAAATGCAAATATTGTATATGCAAAATTAGATTATATGTAATACAATCTACTTAAACTATGTAATAATTATTCTATTGAACCTAAAACTTGTGAAATGAATTAATTAAACTTAAAAAAAATCCATGATATCTTACTATATCAACTAACATTGGAAATCATGTTATAGTTAAGTGTTCAATGTCCAAGATATGAAACTTTCTACAACAATACTTGTCTTGATATATTCCATAATTTAGTTCAATTAATGGATATTAAATTGAAATATACTATATGAAAAAACAAATTAATCATCGAAATATACTTTCATTTATCAACCAAGGTTCTAAATCAACTTGTAGACTCCATTTTGGTATATTTCATAATAGAATTTAATGAGACTAGCTATGGAAATGAATCAAACCAAACTTCATAAATAAAACCAAGCTTAAGCACTCTTAACAATGGTCATGTGCTTGTCTCAGTCATGCTACTAGGTAGGGATCTTTTTGTTAATAGGTTATCTCTTAGCACAATTTTCCATGATTTATTTATCTTGTTGTTAGTTAGCCGTGATAAAAACACACACCAGACATGCATCAATGGAAAAGCTAACCATGAAATGAAATTGCATAAAATTGATAAACAAACATAAAATGAAATAAAAGGCCATGATCTATTTGTAGTGAGCTTAATTCTCCCAAAAATATAGTAGTAAACTATTCTATAAGATCATAAACTAAATTAAAACATTTTACATCTAAAAGTAAAAGATGACAATATATGTGAAAGGGAATATCAAAAAAAGTATAATATTTTATCATTTGTTGGACATATTCTCCAAGATTCCTATCTTTGGAATGAGGAAGACACTCTTATTTATACAAAAACTTGCTTTGGAACTAAGATTAGCAACAAATTCATATCCACATCTATCATGTGGTTACAACTGTTTGCTAATAATTAACAAGTATTCATAAATATCTGTAAACATCCTCTCATGAATATCTTCATGATATTTAAATAAAAAAGTTTCAATATTATTTTATCGATGCATTCGTGGAATACTAAACAATACCCTTAATTTGAATACATCTTGAAAATTTCTTGTAAAAATCACATTATTTAACTCCCTAATTTTGGTAAAAACCTAAATTTTGGTAAAAATTACGTAAAAGCCACAATTTTGGTAATTTTTAATACTCATGGCATAGTACCTACCTCTTGGACTTAAATTTTGATTGAATATCAATATAAACAAGATGCTTGTCTAATTTGATCTCTTTTTAGCATCCACCTAAAACCTTTTTGCACATAATTTTCCCATTTTCATTTCATCCCAACACCCATTTTCTCGATGAAGATGCATTTTTGTCTAGGTATAGTTTTCTTAATATTTTTACCGTTACTACAGTTTCAATGCAGCTTGACTTTAGGCGCCATGCGTATCGTGCAAGCAAAGTATTTCTTCTCCGAAACGGCAACCAATAGATCCCATGCTATTGGGCCATTAATGTGGCTTGCCATCTCATGCAGCCAGCACCATACCACCATACTCGATACCACCATACCCCATCCTCCGGAAATAAATGCAGCTGATCGACCGAGATTTCTGACTTACCTATACAGATTTGCGGCGTCTCGGATCGACTCGTATCTACCCGCCGTCTGAAGGATGAATTCCGCCGAATCCCGCGTATTGTATAACCACTGGCAGGGCAAACAATATGCATGTTCTGCATCTTGAAAATCTGAAGTTGTGTTCGTTCAGCCGAATAGTTTTACAGGTATATTCATTATCCATGGTCGCGCTTTTGATTTGTTTGGGGATTGCTATTACAGGCGTGTTCATTTGTTCATGTTTATATATAAGGTGTAGAAATAAATCGTCGTTATTCTCTGTTCCCGCCCCATCTAAGGTTGGGCCGGTCTCTCGAACCTTGTTTGATAACGAGTTCTTGCAGGTTTTGAACCTGGAAGTTGTAAGTTCTTAATGTGAAAAGTGTATTGCAGGTTTTGAACAGGGAAGTTGTACGTTGTTAATGTGAAAAGTGTATTGTTATGCAATGTCATTTGTTGAAATCGAGATTGTTCCTGCTCAGAAACAGTTGTGGCTTGGAGAAAGCAGAGGGGAAAAAATAGTGGGTGAATAAATCTACTGAGGGAGAAAAAGGAGAGAAATTTTAAAGGATGAGGATGATAAGGCATGATGTATATTGCTAAAGTGTTTCCATAGTTGTTTTTAGTTTATTTTTATGTTTATATGTATTAATAGTTTTTTATTATATTAACATAGGATGGTAATTGTTTGTTTAAGATATGAAAATATGTATTAATAGTTTTTATATTAACATTTTATTGCCGTATTTTGTTATATTAGAATATATATATATATATATATATATATATTTATTATATATATATATATATATATATAACTTCAAGTATTTGATAAATATGTTATTTAATTTTGATATTTATCTCATTTGATTTATAATTTTAAGAATTTGATAAATATGCTATATAGTTTTGATATTTATCTTAATTGATATATTAATTTTATTTTAATTTTTACAATTAAATTTAAGAGATCAATATATTGATGATATTGATAAGCATGATTATTAGTAAAGGAGTAAGTGGTCCATAATCCACACATATTGTTCTACTAACCAAAGCATTTTTACTTCATTAGCAATCATAACTTGAACAAACTAAATTTCCCCACAGGGGCCATAAAATAATTTGTTTTTTTACTTTTCACAAGTCACATAACTTAATTAGTAAAGGAGTAAGTGGTCCATAATCCACACATATTGTTCTACTAACCAAAGCATTTTTACTTCATTAGCAATCATAACTTGAACAAACTAAATTTTCCCACAGGGGCCATAAAATAATTTGTTTTTATTTTTTATTTTTCACAAGTCACATAACTTAATTAGTAAAGGAGTAAGTGGTCCATAATCCACACATATTGTTTTATTAACCAAAGCATTTTTACTTCATTAGCAATCATAACTTGAACAAATTAAATTTCCCCACAGGGGCCATAAAATAATTTATAGTTTAGGTTAGGACTATTGGGGGTATGCATCAAATACTCTTGTTAATATCTAAATGGAAATTTTGTTATACTAAAATGGAAATAATTCACGTATTTGTCATTGAGATTTTGAAATTTGTTACCAAATGATATAGAACCAGTTATGGTTTATTAAGTTTTATGTCTTAGGAGCCAAATCAATGTTCTTAACATTTATTTATAAGTGGAGAAAGAAATACAACTAACACATTTTAATAAAAGCACACACATATTGAATAAATAAATAACCTACCGAGTTCATTAAATGTACTGACAAAAGTAGGATTCTAATTCTTACAATTAGCCGCAAAGTTTATGTTCGGTTAGAAAAATTCAAAATAATAAAACTAGTGCAGTCATAAAAATGAGATGGCTAATAAATATTGGTAGATATCAATTTTCAAGGAGACATGCCTTTCTCAATATATATCAAAGTAAAAAAAATTACTTAAAAAAAAAAAAATTAGGCATTTCCCTTCGACCCCTTCCACCTCAACCACTCATCACAAGTTGTACCATGAAACCAACATGGTGACACCACCTCCACAAAGACATCATATGTCATACATGGTTAGTCTAAATTTGTATGAAATCTATAAGTTGATTAATGACCCAAATATTACCTTTACCAAAGTGGTTTACGTGAAAAGTATAAATAGTTACCTAAAAATGTGATTGCTATTTTTAGTGATATGCATTAATCAAGACCATAATATCTACTCAAACCAAATTATTTTCAATGCAATTTTTATAGGTATTTGAAGAATGAAGAAGTGGGAGAGGATTAATGAGTTGGAAGTTGAAGACCCAGAGGATATGATTGAATTTTCAACAGAAGATTTAACATGGACAGAGATTAATGGGGACCAAGTTGCAATTATTCCATATTGTCGACTTGATGATTTTATAAGAGGAGAGGAATCGAGTGAACGGGCACCCACTCAATTTCTTCTTGCTTCTCAACGAAGTAAAAAAGCAGAGGATATCACACAAACATATTTTTCAACATATCTGGAGTACATGATGTGAGTCTTTATATCTTTTTTCAATATATGTATAATTCTTTTCAATATGCATAAATTTTATATCTAATTTGTTGTAAATGTTTTATATATAGTCATTGGTGTGCATATGGTCCGAAGTGCAACAACAAAATTATGAGTGCATCCTCAGATCAAAACAAAAAACACAATCAACATGAAAGTATTAAAGTTGGTTGCCAATGTCACTTCATTGTGCGGTGACTTCAACTTAGACCAGATGATGCTGTAATAATATATACTGCATGTAGGCATATTGATAAATCCAATGTTGTTTGTCATGGAAAAGATGCAATCGGTAGGCCTATGAGATTCAATTATGCACCACATTTAACAAGGGATATGTGATCTATTGTCCAACATTTGATCCAAAGAGGTTTTAATGTTACAATGATATGGGATAAGTTCATCTCTGATGTGAACGATGGATTCAGTGAGTTATACACAGGGACATCTCGAGATACATACATGACAAGACAAGATATATTAAACATTTACAATGATACCATAAGGCTAGAGTATGTTAAAGATCAAAGTGATCTAATCAGTGTAGAAAGTTGGTATAAGGAACACGCTGAGAGCTTTTTCTTCTACCAGAAACAAGATCTTGCTTAAAACATCCCTTTTATAATAGGCATACAGACAAAGTGGATGCGTTCAATGATGCTGAAATATTCTCACAACAATATAATCTCAATGGATTCAACATTTAGTACAAATAAGTACGGGGTGAGTACAAAATTACCCTAAACCTAATTCATTTATTCAACACCATTTTAATGTTTGTATCTTATATAAATATAATTATGTACTTTGTTTGTAATGTAGTATCAACTTTACACTTTAATGGTCTTCGACAAACATCACAATGGGGTTCCAGTAGCTTGGGTGATATCATCACGCAATACTATAGTTGATATTTGTAAATGGATGTCAACTCTCTTTGCCATTGGGAAGAAAGAGCAACCAGATTGGCATGTTAAAGCCTTCATTACAGATGATGCTACTGCTGAAATTGAAGCATTAAGGTGATGTGTTTATTCTTTTTATAAGAGACATAAAAATATTCTTAATGTATATTCTCTCTAAAAATTATGTTATTCCAGGTCTTCAATCAACTGTACAATATTATTATGTGTGTGGCATGTTCGTCGTGCATGGTTGAAGAATGTTGGAAACAAAGTCCAAGGAAGGGAAAACCAAATCCGAATTTTCCATGCTTTAGGAGAAATCATGCACACATGTGCAGATGATGAATCTGTAAAAAAGGCAGTTGAAAACTTATTTGAAGGATTCAGTGACCATACAAAGTTTCTAGAATATTTTAAAACAACTTGGTTAGCCAACAACAAAATATGTAAGTTTCTTTTAAGTGGCTTTAATGACTCTTTTTTGCATGTCATATGTATAGTTATTAATTCATAA
>APFE031673148.1:0-18112 GCA_000404065.3 Pinus taeda | reverse complement strand
TAATAGTGGCAACAGTGGAACTGGAATCCACATCAATAATATGTTTCCATTTTTCATTCCGCTTATTAGGCTTTGATGTAGAGCTAGAACACGCATCTTATTCGGAATCCTTCAGCCCTGCCACTAGTGACTTCTTGGCTCGACACTCACATATGTTGTGAGTGGGGCTCTTATGGAACTCACACCATTTGCCTGTGTCCTTCTTTTTCTTCGTGTTATTGTTATTTGCTTGTCATTCGGTGGATTGTCCCAGGTCACCCTTTCTTACCCTTCTCCTTTTTTTGTGGTTTGGGGGCTCCTTTCCCTTGCTTTAGATTCAAAGATCCAAAGTCTTGCTTCTTCTATTTAAATTTCTGCTCGATATTGACATTGCATCGATAGGTGGCACTAAGAGAGCATATGTCTAAGAGCTCCATCTCATTCTAGATGTAGATTTGTAGATAGTTGTGGTACTTGAGTACCAAATTCCACTCATAATCTTTGATAGCCAACTTCGTGCAAAGGATGTGAAAAATATTTATGAACTTCGTCACGTCTTGGTCCCCTCCCTCTCATGGCATGGTCCACTTTACATATTTATCTTCATAGATCTTGACAGGGTAATATTGTTACTTAATGGCATCCTGGAAAAAATTACAAGTGGGTGCGACTAAAAATAGTGAAGGTTCCCTCTCGTACTTCTATTCACAGTAGCTTTCCCACTAGTCCTTAACACGACGATTGTGTTTGAGGAGTGAAAAAGTAACTTTTTCCCAATTGGAAAATTCATGAATAGAAAAATATCTTTCCAACATAACCATCTATCTATGATGTTTGCATCTCTCTGGATTTCAAATATGGGAATATCGAAGTTGACTTGTACCTTGAAGGTAGTGTCACCTCCTAAGTGATTTCTAAATGAAGATGTGTTGTCTGTGGGTATCTTCCGAAGGATCTAGGAAAAGTTATCCATGATTGTATTCCATTTTCGCTTGAGGGATTCCTTGAGAAATATTTTGGAAGGATCTCTTGCTCCCTCATATTTATTTTCATCTTCCATGGGAGGTCGTCAGGGTTTTTAAAGGATGTTCTTGCAAAGGTTTAACCAGTTCGAGCCTTAACTCCTTAAACCCTGACCTCATTGGGGACATGCAGAGAAAAACACAGAAAGAGAAAATCACTTTGATACCACTAATATGGCTTATAAAGGAATGCAAAAAAATATAGATATAAACTTAAACTTATAGATGTGGCAGAAATAAATCTTCATTTCACTAATATCAAAGAACTGAAAGATTCTTACAGGCAGAATGGAAATAAACTAGCTCAGAAGATTGTAGCTTATCTCTGAGAAGAAATGTGGAAGGTACATTCATTTGAAATATGTTACAATGAGGCTCAAGGGCCATTTTATTATTGAGCAACAAAGGAAAACACTAAAAAACCAAAACCCTAACCCCGAGAGATGGAACTCCAAGAGTTTGTGGGCCTCGTTGGGGTTAGTTGGGCAACCAACTTCCCAGGGTTGTAACTTGGTCATATGATCTTTGTTTCATGCATATGATACCTCATTGGAAATATCTCTTCGAGTACTACAAGATATAAAATAGGTATATGTCTATGGGCTTGCTATGAACCTAAAAATATTCCATTTAGGGAGTCAAAACAACTCTAGAAGTAGAGGACCTGAAAAACTACTAAAAATAGTAAATTCTTCTATAATCATAGAAATTAATGAAACTAACTGGAGTGTTGAAAATAGCAACAAGAAATGCTAAAAATAGAAATGCTATAAATATCATTGCTATAAATAACATTTCAGGTACTAGTGTTGAAAATAGCAACAAGGAATGATAAAATAGAAATGCTAAAAATAGCATTGCTATAAATAACATTTCAAGATATATTCCAATTTTAATTAGTCCCTGAATTAAAATTGAGAATTAAAATTCGAATTTAGTCTTACTAGCTATTTGAAAAATCATTAATTAATTCATCTTGAGTTAATTAGTTGGAGAAAATCAAGCATGAAGTCTTTCTGAAGAAATGCAATAGTTATCCCTTTGATTGAGGAAGTTATCCCTTAATTAAGGAGATAAGGATGAGTTGTATTTGAGTTGTAATTAGTTAGCTCAGTTAGCTAAGTTAAGTCTAATTAAATCAGTTCCAAACTATTGGAGGAACTAATTGTGAGTTCAGTCAGTTAATGCATGCATGCATGCAACTAGTGTTCTCTAGATAACTGAATATTCTCTTATAAATAACTCATGAACGTTAGTTTAGAGAAAGACCTAGTTAAGATTAAAGGAAGGGACAGTGTAGTATCAGTTGGAGGAATTTTCCTATATAGGAAACTCATCCATGCAGAAGGAATTATCTCCTTAAGGATTGCGCAGTTATTAAAGAGGTCAGTGTTGTGTGTGAGAGGATTATTCACATAGGTTGCAACTAAAGGACCCAGGAGAAACTATGCAAGAAAATAGGAGGCTTGGAGGATTGAAGGAAGGCATATGTGTTGTCTATTCTATCTATGAGCTACAGTGAGAGATTGTACTAAAAGTTGGATAGCTTGAGAGCTAAGGCTTTGTGTAATCCTGAGATATTTCCACCTGTATGATAATACAGATAGCAAGATTTTTGGCTGAGGCTTTCCCTAGAGTATTATTCTATGTTTCATGTGTGATTGATTCTACTTCTCTGTTATATTTGTTCTATTTGATCTTTCTCAAAATCGATTAAGCTTCTACATGTTTGATTGTAGATTTAGATTAAGTATTTTTCTTTATTACATTGCATAATCAGTTTAATATATAGTGGGGATTTCTACATGGTATCTAAGAAAAGGTGATCAAAGTGAAGAACAATATACAAAGAAGGGAGAAGTTCGAAGTTTGAAGTTCCTGATTATAGAATTCGAATTCTTATCGCATCTCAAATTTCACCAATGGCATTCAATAGTTTGAGACTTGTGTATGCCCTTGATGGTAGCTCAAATTATATAGCTTGGAAGGATCACATGGAAATGGTATTAGAGGACAATGGTTTGAAGGACTTCACTGATCAAGAAGTCCCCAAGCAACAAGCTGCTGATGCCTAAGAATTGGTGAAATGGAAGAAATGTGTGGCTAGAGCGAGGAGAGTCCTTCTGGAGGAAGTTCGAAACCACATTATCTCAAGTTTCCATTGAAAGGAGACATTGTTTTTAATGTGGAAAACATTAAAGGATCTATATCAGAACAACAGTGATTAGAGGAAGCTGGCGCTGAAAGACAAGCTTCAGAATATCAAGTGTGAAAAGGGTGGGAAGATCTCTACATATATGAACAAGCTCACCACCTGCAAGGATGAGCTTGGAAGGGTAGGGATCATCACAACCGATGATGACATGCTGAGCCTTGCTCTCCTTGGTCTTCCTAAGAGCTGGCATAATTACCAAGACTCGGTAAATGGAAGAGAGAAACTCCTATATAGGGAACGACTTTGGTCGGATCTGATACAGATGGAGATAAGAAGAAGCACTAGATATGGATCTTCATCAAAGCAAGATGATGAAGAAAATCTAGCCTTAGCAATTAAGGTGAAGAAAGGGAATGGGAAGGCATCCCATTCCAAATCCAGTTTTTCCCATGGTGGGAAGAAGATTGACAAATCGAAAGTGGGATGCTTTCATTATCATGAGGTGGGCCATTATGCTACAAATTATCCATAGAGGAAATCCAAAAAGGGACCCTGAAAGGGATTAGATGGTGAGGCACTAGTGTCATAGTTCAAATTGGATTTCACCCTCATCACATGAATGGTTTGATCGATGGTGGGGTGTGTTTGGTACCTGGACAGTGGAGCTTCATTCCACATGACCGGCGACAAGAATCTTTTCAGTACCTTGGAGGAGAAGGACCTCCAGATGCACATCGAGATGGGTAATGATGAAAAGTATAGTGTTTCAGGAGTGGCCATAGTTTCTTTTCAAAAGGAGCACGGAGCTTGCATTACCTTGACAAGTGTCAAGTATGTGCCAGGACTGAAGAAGAATTTGGTATTGGTCGTGATGATGGAGGAAAAAGTCTATGATGTAGTCTTCAGTAAGGGAAATGTTTTCCTTAGACACATCACCACGAGATAGGTGAAGCAGATCAGTTCACAAGTCAAGAACATGTATGCTCTTGAGGTGCAAGATGCATGTAAAGCCTTAAGGAGCAAGGCAACTATTAGAGACTTGGTGGTTGAGAGGGAGAGTACATTACCTCTCAACATGCAACTCCAGAAGAAGTCTCGGACAATTGTCGAGGAGCCACAATTGGTGAAATAGCTTTAGGATGTGGTGGAGCAGCCACAACTAGAGAAGCTGAGCGGAGACCGAGTAGAGGCATCCACTGAAGCAGAGACCTCCAGTAGGGGTAAATTTCGAGTCGAGTGGGCAGAGGGATCAAATGCATCCATGCCTCTAGGTGGGAGGTGGGGCAATGTGGAGTGATAGTCCCAAGAAGGCTGAAATAGGGGCAGGATCCTTGAGGTACACAACCTCCTTGATTAGACCTTGCTATGGGAGCCCCGATGAGGAGTAGCAAGATTGGTTGAGTGGATAGAGACAGATGGGGATGGAGCGACAAAGGGAGCTCTAGCGTCAGAGGGTGTTTCTAGCCCAACAGGGAGGTCAGTTAGGAGATCAGTTTCTTACTTCTCAGTAACTGAGTTGCAATGCAGCATTGGGTAGCACGATGCAACATGATGAGAGGAGGTGTAGTGGAGATGCATTGCTGGGAGATAGGACCAGCAGCAACATAGATGCAGCAGTAGGAATTAGTGTGATTGATGCAGTCAAAGATTAAAGTGACAGAGGCTAGAGAAGTCAGATATTGGAGGGCACAGAGGTGCAGAGTTTTCAGTTCACAGAGGAGATAACAGTCAGAGACTTTGATGACAAAGGCATCATTCTGATTCAGGTTGGATATTTTTTTTTCTAAAGTAGTTGGAGCAGCTACACTAGGGAGAAGTGTTGCATGCAGAACATTCCAAAGGTTTAGGATTGGGTTCGAGTTGAATGCCTTTCTTGTTGAGAGGGAGTGTTGAAAATAGCAACAAGAAATGCTAAAAATAGAAATGCTATAAATAGTTTCTATAAATAGAATTTCAGGTACTAGTGTTGAAAATAGCAACAAGGAATGATAAAATAGAAATGCTATAAATAGCATTTCAGGATATATTCCAATTTTAATTAGTCCCTGAATTAAAATTCGAATTTAGTCTCACTAGCTATTTGAAAAATAATTAACTAATTCATCTTGAGTTAATTAGTTGAAGAAAATCAAACATGAAGTCTTTGTGAAGACATGCAACAATTATCCTTTGATTAAGGAAGTTATCCCTTAATTAAGGAGATAAGGATGAGTTGTATTTGAGTTGTAATTAGTTAGCTCAATTAACTGAGTTAAGTCCAGTTAAATTAGTTCCAAGCTATTGGAGGAACTAATTGTGAGTTCATCGAGTTAATGCATGCATGCATGCAACTAGTGTTCTCCAAATAACTGAATATTCTCTCATAAATAACTCATGCATGTCAATTCAGAGAAACACCTAGTTGAGATTAAAGGAAGGGACAATGTACTATCAGTTGGAGGAATTTTCCTATATAGGAAACTCATCCATGCATAAGGAATTATCTCCTTAAGGATTGTGCAGTTATTTCAGAGGTTAGTGTTGTGTGTGAGAGGATTATTTACACAGGTTGCAGCGAGAGGACCCAAGAGAAACTGTGCAAGGAAACAGGAGGCTTGGAGGACTGAAGGAAGGCATAGTGTTTTCTATTCTATCTATGAGCAGCATTGAGGGATTGTACTAAAAGTTGGATAGCTTGAGAGCTAAATCTTTGTGTGATCATGAGATATTTCCACTTGTATGATAATAAAGATAGCGAGGTTTTTAGCTGAGGCATTCCCTAGAGTATTCTTCTGTGTTTCATGTGTGATTGATTCTACCTCTCTGTTTTATGTGTTCTATTTGATCTTGCTCAAAATCGATTAAGATTCTGCAAGATTGATTGTAGAAGTAGATTAAGTATTTTGCTTTAGTACATTACATAATTAGTTTAATCTATGGTGAAATTTATACATGGAGGTCTAGGTGGAATAGGACAGTGGCCACCAATATCCACTTGTATCAAAACTCCACCAGTGAAAGATAATCCTTCCACTTTTGTTGCTAACACATAACATACATTCTCAACATGTCCTCAAGAATATTGTTCACTGTCTCTATTTGTCCATATGTCTGTGGATGATAAGCTGTCTTGAAGGAAAAATCTATCCCCAAACCTAAAAAAACTCCTTCCAAATCCTAGAAGTGAACTTGACATCTCTGTGTGACCATATTTTTAGGAATACCATGTAATTTCAATATCTTCCTAATGAAGACCTGAGCTAGCGCACTAGCTGATTAAGTAGACTTAACTAGAATAAAGTGAGCTACTTTAGTCATCCTGTCAACTATAGCCATAATATATTCATGTTGTTTATATGTCCTTGACAAACCTATAATGAGGTCCATGGAAATGACCTCCCATTTCCACTCTATAATTAGAATCAACTACAATAATCTACCTGGATGTTGGCATTCTTCTTTTATATGTGTACAATCCAAACATCTCGCAACAAACGCTACAACCTATCTCTTGAAATTCAACCAATGGTAGACCTTATTAACCATTTTCAATGTATTATGATATCTTAGGTGACTTGAATATGGATTGAAATGAAATTCCCTTAAGATAAGCTTCTTTCTCTCATTATTGTCTGACACATATATCTTGTCCCTAAATATAAAAACAACCAAATCTCTTGAGATGATAATCCATATCTTGTTCACGTGTACCCTATTGTTGTAACTTGTGCCTAAGTTACTGGTACGTGTCATCCTATTTCCATCCCTTTACAATTTGATATTGTAAATCAATCCCATATGAACTCATAGGTTCTATGTGATTTACCTATACTCTTTTGTTAATAGCATCTACAACCATATTCTCTTTTCCTTTAATTTACCTAATCTCGAATTCAAAATCACTAAGCATAGCTAACCACCTAGCTTTTCCAACATTCAAATTTGGTTTGTCAAACAAATATCTCAATCCATTGTGATCACTCTTTAAGATGAATCTCCTTCTAAGAAGATAATGTCTCCACATTCTCAATGCATGAATGATCATTTCCAACTCAATATCATGAGTCACGTAATTCTTCTCATGCTCAGGATCTGTGATCTTTAATACAAGAGCATTTGTAAATAATTGCTTCAACTTCTCAAAACTCACTGCACATTCCTCTGTCCATTCAAATTTATTTCCTTTCCTCTGACAGATGTAATAAGATAGGTAATTCATGAGAAGTTCCTATTGAACCACCTGTAATAACCTACCATTCCCATAAATGATTTGACTTCAATCAAATTCCTAGGAGTTTCCCATTCCATCATAACTTTGATATTTTCTGGGTCTATTGCTATACCTTCCTTACGAACCACATGCCCCAAATAATGAATCTATGTATGAAAGAAACTGCATTTACTAAGTTTGGAATACAATTGATCCTCTCTCAATAGTATTAACACAAATGCTAGATGTTATGCATGATCTTCCTCATTCTCAGAATATATCAATATGCCATCCATGAATATAATCACAAACTTGTCCACGATAATGATGCAACACACTATTCATCAAGCACATGAAAGTAGTGAGAGCATTAGTCAAACCAATACTAACCACAACAAAGTCCTGATGCTTGTACGTAATACATAAAGCAGTCATGTATATGTACTCTTCTTTCAGGAATACCTAATGATATCCTGATCCCAAATCGATCTTTGAGAACATTTTTTCTCCCTTCAACTAACCAAACAAGTAATTGATTTGCAACAAAGGGTAACTACTCTTTATTTTCACGTTGTTCGACTTTCTATAATCAATACACAACTTGAGAGTACCATCCTTCTTCTTCCCCAACAATACTAGTGCACCGTAAGGTGACACACTTCGAATAATGTATCCCTTGTCAAGAATTTTCTTCAACTACAACTTCAGTTACACTAAATCTGGAGTGCTCATCTTGTACGATGACTTTGATGTTGGTGTTGGTCTTGGAATGAACTCAATAAAAAATCCCACTTCCCTATGAGGTAGTAACTCTAAAATCTATGCTGGGAGTACATCCTAAAACTACTACAAAACCATATAACTCTTCAAGACCTCCACATCTTCAACATCCTTACCTTTGTCACTAGAAATTTTAACTTCAAATGAGACGCATCCTTTCCTACTTCTACATTTGGCCTGCAAATTTGTAACCATTCTCACTAATATAGGCTTCTTGTTACCTTGCAAGATTCTTTATTATCCATCATCATCTAAACACTCAATAGCCTTCTCGTAGCAATATACCTTAGTCTTGTGAATGTACAACCAATCCATACCTAACAACCTATTGTATGGTCCCAATAGAAGCAAATTTGGATGCACTGATGTAGGCATATCTTTCAACTCAAATTCACATGCTCTTACCAAATGATGAACTCTTTATTAGTACATGTAGCCAATTTCACTAACCAAGATTCTGCATGCCCTTGTTTATTTAAACCATCGTTATCCACTAGGTCAGGAATAATATAACTATACATAGATCCAAGGTGAATCAAAATAGAAACAATTTTATCATAAAGCTTACATTCAATCTCTATAATAGATTTTTGATGATTAGCTTTCCTATTATCCAAAGCTGCATAAATATGAGGAATACTTTGTCCAACATCCCTAATTGGTTGTGCCTCCTAAGAACTGTAAATCTTGATGATGTGGAAAATATTTCCTACAATGAAACTTTCCACAAGTCCAACACTAGAAAGGATTCCTTAGACTAAAATCCCTATCCTTTCTCAACTACATTAAAATTCTTTTGCAATGTTGTATTCTCCTTTTCTTATGTAACCTATGGTTTTCCTCTCTTCTTAACACGACACTTTCATTTATTCTTATCATTACTCTTCCAATCATTCTTAGTCACATTCTTATGTTTCGATTTCTCATAATAGTGCTTGAAATTTCTGATGGCTTCCTCTCGCGATATAGCTTCATCAATCTCTATCACATCCCTAAATGATACCGACAGCCCACTAATGAATATCTTAATTTTTGCTTTCTCCTCCATAATGTAAGGCACATATCTCAACACCTCTAATAATATGCTAGTATACTCCTCATCAGTCATAGATCCCATATTCAACTCATAGAACACCTTTACATTGTCATCATAATATCTGTCAGATAGATAATTCTCCCTGAAAAATCTCCCGAACTCACTCCAAGTCAACTCCTATTCCTGAATGCCTCTAACGTTCTTCATATTCTCCCACCAAATGTTTCCTTTTCATTTAATATTGAAAGTAGTTATCATGGCTTTCATATTCTCTGCATAATCATGTAATTGTAAGAAATTATTCATCCCAAGCAACCAAGATTTTGCATCCTATGCCTT
Source organism: Pinus taeda (assembly GCA_000404065.3). Classification (NCBI taxonomy): domain Eukaryota; kingdom Viridiplantae; phylum Streptophyta; class Pinopsida; order Pinales; family Pinaceae; genus Pinus; species Pinus taeda. Next base: position 8,612 of record APFE031673148.1, on the reverse strand, counting down.
CTTCATTTCTCCATCAAACATAGGAGGATTTCCTTTCTTGAATACCTTTGGAAAGTGTTCCTTCTCACTCCTCCTATACCAATCGTGATGGTGATGATGATGCTATCTCTCTGAACTAGAACTAGAATAGAACCAATGGTGATTACCCCCCTTATCAGGTGTATCTAAGGACCTACCATCTCTAACTATATCATCCCTATAAAACCTGTATCCTAACTGAGGCTTGTTTCCATATGCCCCATTAGCCATTTCCTCCTATAAATTATTGATCCTGAATGATCCGTGTATCTGCAAATTTGATAGACTCTAAAGAATCACTAAATTAACCTCTTATTTCCTTTCATGTGCCCTAGTAAGTATTTCCTGTGACTAAATTATTCTGCCATTACCCATCTTACAAATTATGATTTATACTTTCAAACTTCTCAGTGTGTCTGCTATGTTAGGGGAGTATTCATCACCTTGCTTCTCATTTGGCCTATAGGTAGAATGACGTAAACTGTAGTCTACCATTTTGCTTTCCATATTTGATCCTCTACTTCCTTCAAGCATACCATGTCATATAAACCAAAAATAAACACAATCAACATACCTTAGTGGTGATCAGAGGATGCTATCTCGTTTACAATATCAATCCACATTAGCACAACACAAGTATGTATAATAAAATTAGCATATTAATCATCTCAAAATCAATGTCATCAACCTCTACATGAAAACACTACTAAAATAATGAAAATCACAATTCATGCATAACAAACACATATACAATTGACATACATGCATGAAAAACATATTTTTCCCATCCAATCCAATTGTTGAACCTAGGAGCTCTAATACCATTTTGTAACCACCCCTCCAACCTTTACCTAATTTTACCAATGTGACAGGGTAAACATGAGATGAGGAGCTACTATGACCTAACCAAACCTTCTACGTCCCATTAAGGAAGTGGGATCTACTGCAAAAGACAAATTGACATCTTATAATGACCTATAGGTACTAGAGGTCACTCATAAGTTTAGTAACCACCCCGGTTGGCCAAACGCTTAGCTAGACACCATTTTCTTTGACCTAGGTCCCTAACTGCTCACACAATAACCCTTACATGTATTTTTAACCTTCCAATCACATGCACAAGCTCGCATCCATATGGTTGCAACCTAAAATATCTAGTTCAGAGCATGCAATCATGGATTCTGAGCCTAAATTCTAGGTCATCCTCCTGACCACTACCCAAAACTTAGTGAGACTTTTGAAAAGGATAACTAATATCAATACAAATCCATTCATACAAAACATAATCAGAGACTTCACATAAGAAAGCCTATCCATGACAATCATTTCTTCAAGCATGTTAAGGACATGTAATCTACAGGTCATGAATGCATATTTAAATGTAAGGGTTTGTTACTTATCTAAGAATCTTGAAGAAGGTCTATCTCCATTTTATAACAGCTACAATAAAACTTATTAGGTCATGCATTCATTAACCATTCATCTGAGAATGAAAACACGTCAAGAGCCATAACCAATATACATCATATGACCAACATAGAACCAACGAACCAAAAACATATATTACATCATGCTAGAATAGCCATCAAAGCCAACATAATAACAAGTACCATTTTACGCATGAAATACAAAGGAAAAGAATATATATATATCTATTATATATATATAACATATGAAAAATCCAACCAAGTTAGGGACTTTCATGTACCACCTGACAATATATTAGGTTGAACCAAATATCTCTTTCAACAAATCACCCCCACCCCATATTCAAAGCATGAATGTGGGATCTCATGGAATAAACAAAACAAAACCAAAGAGAAAATTTTGGAGGCCAAACCACCTCAACTCTCAACAAGTGATTCCACCTCATGGTTTGAAATCACTATCACCAACCAAGTTGACCCATACATAAGTTATCCAGGGCTCAAGATAATTTCTCCCAACCACAGCTCCAGGAACTAATAACTCAACCCATAACCTTGCAGGACTCTAGAGTGCTTGGCTATCTAAGGCTCCAAGACTAGTAACTCAACCCACTAAGGACTCGAGAGTGTTTATCAGTCTAGGACTAGTAATTTAGCCCACCAAGGTCTTTAGAGAATTTTTCCAAGCAAGGCTCTAGGACTAGTAACTCAACCCAAGTTATTCCAGGGCTCTAGAGTGTTTGCTCCAACCAACAACTCCAAGAACTAGTAACTCAACCCACAACCTTAAGGAACCTGAGCATGAACCATAAACAACAAGTGTAAAAACCCACAACAACATGGCTATCCAGGAAATGGCAAGGCTAGGAAAAACAATTATCGATCTAGGTAATCCTCCATGCCGATGATAGCTCATAACCAAATAGCCACATGCATATACCATGCATGCCAAAAATAGCAAGGAAATCATATATGCAACTCAATACCTGCAAGGAAATCTTGATGTAGCCGATAATCCAACTATTCCCTTGTGCTTTCCCACTTTCCTTCACCATCTTTCTCCAAATCCAATGAAAACTAGAGTGCTCCAAGCATGCTCCAGTAATGCTCCAAGATTTCTTGAAGTCTGCAAGACTATGAGAGAGAGAGAATAGAATGAGAGCGCCAAAGACTAAACTGACAAGAGGATCAACTGAAAAAAATGTCAACTAGTCCTTAGAAGCCTTTTTATCATTGAGGCCTCTGTTTTCCTCATTTTCCTTGAATTTTCTTCACATGAAATTTAGTGACCTTTGACCTTGATTTTCTCATATTTTCCATTATTTTCATAAAGAAAATACCAATTAATGCCACTTTTCCTTTCCAAATACTTTTACCAATTCCCATAGTGATTAATTAATCACAAGTGATCCCCATCACTGTGTTTTCCCCAACATTCATCTTGGAATACATGTCTCATAAACTTGGTTATTATATTTACGCCGTAAGGCGTTCCCTCTGGGAAAGACATCCCAAATATGTGACGTGTACGATTTTGAGCCATTGATTTCCTTGTTAGACGATTAGAGTGTTTTCAGCCGTTGATTTAATATAGAAAATTGCCTTTTTCCACCGCCGGAAGACAGAGGGAGGATCTGGCGATGACTATGAAACGCTAGGGAGGATCTGGCTATGGCTATGAAACGCTAGGCATCTTGGTGATGAAACTCTGGCAATGAGTGAAACTTGTCTTTGTCTTTCTTCCCTGCATGAGGGCCGCGTAGCCTTGTGAATCTGTTTAAATTTATGCACGCTACAGATCTGTTTTGTACATTTTGAATGAAACAGGTCGGTGCTGCTGCATATCAGGGTGAGGAGTTGAGGAAACAGGTCGGTGTTGCTGCATACATAGGGTGCAGCTCAAAGACTCAACATGTATACAAATACTCAACAGGTATACCGTATACCATTTGAATTTTGCATGTGCTTGTAGGAGATCCACAATTTTTGAATTTTGCATGTGCTTGTAGGAGATCCACAATTTGTTTCTGTTGGATCTCAGCAAGCTCGGTTTTGGCTTGCAGTTCTTGTTGCAAAATAGTAATTTGCTCTTGCATTGAATCAAACTGCCCTAAACTGACGAACATTTTCTGCAAATCTTCAATTGCCCTCTGAAACTCCTGCCCTTTTCTGATCTCATCTGGTAATTCTGCTTCAATCTTAATTACCATTTTCTGGAAAGCATCAGTACTTTCTGAAGATTCCTTTTGCATAACTTTTGAATCAATCTGTGATTCTAAATCAGTGTCTCCCATGGTCACGAAACTGGCAGTATGCTCCCGTGAATTCATTCTTTGACCCAATTCGCCAATTGTCAAGTTTTGAGGGATCTCATAATCTTCTTTCAGATTGGGAATTCCCATATGAAACTGTTTCATATTCTGCTCCAGAATCCCATAGTCACCTCTGTTTTTCTCAGATCCAGTCCTTGGCCCTTCGTCCCTCTCTTTTAAATTCTGGAGATCAGGTGGCAATTCCAGTAGTTTCTCTATCAGGGCATCCGAATTTGCAGTGTCATAAATATCATCTCAACAACCGTGACAAATATCCATGATGTTTGATTCACGCCCATCATCAAACCCATCTACTCGGTCTTTCTTTTTGGCCTGTTGACTATCCATACCTACAGAAGAAATGACAACTGTACACTTAGGCCTAATACTTTCAGCACATAAAGGTATAGCCCCACATCTAGAAATTAAGTTCATGTTATATTTAAGATCAAACAGAGCCATGGATGAGTTTATTTGATCTTATGCAAAATACTTCATAGATAGACCTGCCAATTCTGAATATACAAATGGCAGCAGTGAATGACATAAGACCAGAACGTGTACCTAGACAATTTTCCCGAAGCAAGTTAGAATCCCTGGGACTGATATGATTGTCCCAGGTCCCTGATTGGGAACAGCTGCAAGTAGTCTTCTTCATTGGATGGGTATCAGAGTTAATCAATATGATGCTTTGGCAAGTATTCTCCATGAAAACGCTGAAAAAACCAACCTTGAAATGCAGAATTGAACTGCTGGAAAGCCAAACAATGGACAGGAACCTGGTAAAGGATATTTTGTAGACCTTGATAATATATTAAAATGTCATCACTTCTGCTTGGTTGTTGGTGGATTATCCTAACTCCCAAGAAAACCTTGCTTAGATTGTGCCAGATATTACTTAATGCTGAGACTATTACTGCAAGATGATTTGTTCATTTGAATCTCTTGTGCTGAGATCAGCCCCCTTATAAGTAAGTGCATTGGTTTATGAGTTAAATGTTATATAGACTTGCATAAAACTTATTGTTTTAAGTTTTAGGTCAATGATTTATCTTCAGTAATAATTCTTGACAAGTTAATGCTAGTGGGGAAGGCCACCCCATTCATAATGTCAATGATAATTTTGGAGTTCTCTGCAATTTTGATGTCTCAAACGTCTAATTTGGATGTCAGTTTTAGGCCTTTGCATAAAATGTGTCCTGCAATATTATTTGTGGTTTGGTCACATGCTCATGCAGAAACCAGGAGGCCGAAGTTCTGAGTGTATCCCTGTGCTAGAAGGCAGAAAGTCCTGTGATATAATTCTGTGAAAGAAGGCCGAGAGCCTGTGATTTGTATCCTGAGGTAGAGGGCCAAAACTCTGTGATTCATATATGTGGAAGAGGGCTGAAGGTCTGTGGTACATACCCAATACATGCACAGATTTGCAAACAGATTTCAACAGATCTTCTAATACAAGTCACTAATCAACAGAAGATGCCACCAAGCATCCTAGCAAAGTCGTCATCATCATCATCTTCTAGAAAGTCTTCATCTTCTTGCTCATCTTCATTCCTTTCCCACTCTTCATTGTCCTCATTCTCTGCATGTTCCAAATCATACTCTTCATGGTTAACATCTTCATCTTCATTGCTGTGAACAGCATCATTCATTACTGCATCTTCTTGGTCATCCACTACAACAGGCTTTGCTCCATTTGAAAAGGCTGATGGTTTGTCTTCTACAAGAGTATCCACGTCATTGGATGCCTCAGTGTTATCCACCCCAGGAGTAAAAGTGGGCAGTTCAGATGTATAACTGTCACCAGCTGGAACTTGGCTCCCATTCAACCCATGGATTCACTATATATTGAAGTCATCCTTCCTCTCCAAGCACAACTCGCTTTGAGCATCAAGCAAGAATATCTCTAGCCATATGAAGCAAGTCAAAGAGCAGATCAAGGATAGTGAAGGCAAGTCGAAGGGTTAAATTTCTTTGTTACATATCTCTTGAAAGGGATGAGTTTTTTCTGTAGTGTTTCTCTGTGCAAAGAAGCCAAATCTCTGTGGATCAAGGAGGCCAAATCAGCTCTGTGAAAGAGGCTGTATCTCTGTGGTTTGTCTTTGTGCTAAGAGGCCATATTTCTGAGGAACCAGGAGGCCGAAGTTCTGAGTGTATCCCTGTGCTAGAAGGCAGAAAGTCCTGTGATATAATTCTATGAAAGAAGGCCGAGAGCCTGTGATTTGTATCCTGAGGTAGAGGGCCAAAACTCTGTGATTCATATATGTGGAAGAGGGCTGAAGGTCTGTGGTACATACCCAATACATGCACAGATTTGCAAACAGATTTCAACAGATCTTCTAATACAAGTCACTAATCAACAGAAGATGCCACCAAGCTTCCTAGCAAAGTCGTCATCATCATCATCTTCTAGAAAGTCTTCATCTTCTTGCTCATCTTCATTCCTTTCCCACTCTTCATTGTCCTCATTCTCTGCATGTTCCAAATCGTACTCTTCATGGTCAACATCTTCATCTTCATTGCTGTGAACAACATCATTCATTACTGCATCTTCCTGGTCATCCACTACAACAGGCTTTGCTCCATTTGAAAAGGCTGATGGTTTGTCTTCTACAAGAGTATCCACGTCATTGGATGCCTCAGTGTCATCCACCCCAGGAGTAAAAGTGGGCAGTTCAGATGTATAACTGTCACCAGCTGGAACTTGGCACCCATTCAACCCATGGATTCACTATATATTGAAGTCATCCTTCCTCTCCAAGCACAACTCGCTTTGAGCATCAAGCAAGAATATCTCTAGCCATATGAAGCAAGTCAAAGAGCAGATCAAGGATAGTGAAGGCAAGTCGAAGGGTTAAATTTCTTTGTTACATATCTCTTGAAAGGGATGAGTTTTTTCTGTAGTGTTTCTCTGTGCAAAGAAGCCAAATCTCTGTGGATCAACGAGGCCAAATCAGCTCTGTGAAAGAGGTTGTATCTCTGTGGTTTGTCTCTGTGCTAAGAGGCCATATTTCTAAGGAACCAGGAGGCAGAAGTTCTGAGTGTATCCCTGTGCTAGAAGGCAGAAAGTCCTGTGATATAATTCTATGAAAGAAGGCCGAGAGCCTGTGATTTGTATCCTGAGGTAGAGGGCCAAAACTCTGTGATTCATATATGTGGAAGAGGGCTGAAAGTCTGTGGTACATACCCAATACATGCACAGATTTGCAAACAGATTTCAACAGATCTTCTAATACAAGTCACTAATCAACAGAAGATGCCACCAAGCTTCCTAGCAAAGTCGTCATCATCATCATCTTCTAGAAAGTCTTCATCTTCTTGCTCATCTTCATTCCTTTCCCACTCTTCATTGTCCTCATTCTCTGCATGTTCCAAATCGTACTCTTCATGGTCAACATCTTCATCTTCATTGCTGTGAACAACATCATTCATTACTGCATCTTCCTGGTCATCCACTACAACAGGCTTTGCTCCATTTGAAAAGGCTGATGGTTTGTCTTCTACAAGAGTATCCATGTCATTGGATGCCTCAGTGTCATCCACCCCAGGAGTAAAAGTGGGTAGTTCAGATGTATAACTGTCACCAGCTGGAACTTGGCACCCATTCAACCCATGGATTCACTATATATTGAAGTCATCCTTCCTCTCCAAGCACAACTCGCTTTGAGCATCAAGCAAGAATATCTCTAGCCATATGAAGCAAGTCAAGGAGCAGATCAAGGATAGTGAAGGCAAGTCGAAGGGTTAAATTTCTTTGTTACATATCTCTTGAAAGGGCTGAGTTTTTTCTGTAGTGTTTCTCTGTGCAAAGAAGCCATATCTCTGTGGATCAAGGAGGCCAAATCATCTCTCTGAAAGAGGCTGTATCTCTGTGGTTTGTCTCTGTGCTAAGAGGCCATATTTCTGAGGAACCAGGAGGCCGAAGTTCTGAGTGTATCCCTGTGCTAGAAGGCAGAAAGTCCTGTGATATAATTCTGTGAAAGAAGGCCGAGAGCCTGTGATTTGTATCCTGAGGTAGAGGGCCAAAACTCTGTGATTCATATATGTGGAAGAGGGCTGAAGGTCTGTGGTACATACCTTTTCTAAAGGGGCCGAACTTCTGTTGGTTATCTCTGTGCAATAAGGGCAACACCTTCTATCTCTATGATTGCAATCAGGGCTGACTTGGACACTTGGTGGATGCTCTTGCTGGTCAGTTTATCCAGAGCTTTGACTTTGATATCTCTTGTTGAATTTGATTCTCTAAGGAAAGGATTGCTGGGTTTTTACCCCTACTGGGTTTTCCCAGGATAAACCTTTGTCTTGTTCTTGTGCATTGAGATATCTTATTTTCTTCTATTGTTAATGGTTAAATTTCTGAAATATAATTGCTTGATGAAGAAGTTGTAAATGCTAAGAGAAGACATAATCATCCGAAGTAATTATCAATTTTCAAAAATAAGTACTGGTCTACATTGTACTTGAAAAATCAACAGTTCTAGCATAAAAGTGCAGCAACATCACCCTTGTTAACCACATTGTACTTGAAAAATCAACAGTTCTAGCATAAAAGTGCAGCAACATCACCGTTGTTAACCACAACCAGGTCGATAGAAGCAACATCAATTTTTTTAAAGAGCTACGAAAGGTAAAACAGGGGTGGCAGGCACAAGGGGAGCGCAAGGTGGGGGAGGGTCAATCTTGCCTTTGAAGAAATCAAGAAGCAACTTATTCATGGGGATTAAACAAAAACACCAAAAACCAGGACAAAGCTTTTGTTTTAATGCAAGGGGTGATGGATTCTGTGGAAATAATTCATCATGTGATCGATCACGCATAGCCACAAGAACCTCAGATCTGTGACAACTCCTTGGTG
>APFE031673137.1:12449-68147 GCA_000404065.3 Pinus taeda | reverse complement strand
GAAGTCCAGTGTAGCTAAGACCGGTGCCTGGCACATTGCCTCTTTAAGATGTTCAAAGGCCTTTGTTGCTTCTGGAGTCCATGAAAATGCATCTTTCTTCAATAATGTTGTTAGAGGTGCTGCTATTCTCCCATAATTCTTAACAAACTTCGATAATACCCTGTCAACCCGAGAAATCCTTGTAGATGCTTTATGGATGTGGGGATTTTCCATTCCTTAATGGCTTTAATTTTGCTAGGGTCTACCTTAACTCCTTCATGAGATACAATAGGACCAAGATATTCCACCTCTTGGACTCCAAAGAAGCATTTGGATCTTTTTGCATATAATTGTTTCTCCTCCAATAGTTGTAGCACCCTGTCAACTTGTTCAACATGATCCTTCCAAGACTTGCTGTAGATTAGTATATCATCAAAAAATACTAACACAAATTTTCTAAGGAAAGTCCATTGGGCATGGAGTCAATGAGTCTTGGGGTGGTCAAATACAAAAATGTCAAAATAGATGTAACAAGGAAAGATAGGAAAGATTTTGGATCTTTAGAGCATTTGTGGAGTGAATGGGATGAAAATATTTAGATTCAATTAAATATAGAGCATGCTAGGATGAATTCTATACTTAATATCAAAGCGAAAACATAAATATAGATTATAAGCCAGAGCAGAGTGTATTTAAACAAATTCAACCCTTAATATTCTTTAAACAATAGAGACAAAAAAATATGAAAAATTGGGAAAATAAAAATATCACATGAGAGGAGACATCACCAATTGCCTGACACAGGAATCCTGGAATAAACTTTCTGTATTGATGAAATTGACCACTTCAGTACATGCAAAACTTACATCAAAAGGTCTGCTTTCTTCCTAGAAGTTCCAACCTTTGCTCAACTTTTTTACAATATACTTATAGACTTCCTATTGAACTATATTCAGATTCCAAAAAGGAACTCATTACAAAATAATCTCTAGTAATTTCTAGAAAAAAAATATGAATAATAAACTAAAGATAACATTAATCACTAGAAATTTGCAGGAAATATGGCACTGTTGGAAAATATTCAGCCTTCAAATCTGGAAATTAGTTTCTCTGACTTGGAATCTGGAAATATTGAAGTTGTCTTCACAAAACCTGTTAGCTGCCTCTCAAATCTAATTAATTCTTCCACCTGTATCAACTAGCTGTCCATTTTGAGTTCTGTTTCTATCATTTTTTGCCTTTCATAATCTTTTGAACACTTCATTATTGTCACAAAATATTTGGGGAAAAATATATTTTGAATAATATTTCCAAATATTTTGATTAAACCTGTAAATGAATTTCATAATTAAAATTTCAACATATTTACTTGAATGATTTAATAAACCATCTTGTTTTGAAATCCACGTGTCATTTTCGTTTGGGGGGGGGGGGGGGGGGGTCCGAAAATGAAAACGTGGTAATGTAAAACAACTTTTCGGGGGGGGGGGGTCCAAATTGAGAAAATGTGGTAAGGTAAAACAACTTTTCGGGGTGGGGTGTTAAAAGTAGAAAAGGAGACCCCCCCACAAAATTCATCAATTGTCGTCGATGAAAACATGCACATATCTCGAGGATTTTAACATTAGGGAATTTTAATACATGAAGTCTAGGGTAGGCCCGCAACCTTGTTTGAATTTTTGATTTTTACTTAAAAATTATTGCTGGCTGACGCACGAAGGAAAATATGGTTCCATAGTTTACAGTTTGGGTTTTCTAAGTTATTTTAGATTCAAGTTTAATATTTCAAATAGATACTTTTACAATATATATATATATATATATATATATTGTAAAATTAAAACTCATTTAAAATCAAAACTATTAGAAATAACTTTAGGGGCATTTAATCTTTTAGCATTGGAAAGGGTGGATTCTGATAGCTCACTCATGACATCTCAATGATGACCTCCTAGGGACATTTGTACAAAGAAAATTTAGACTATAAGACTTGGTGTATATTACCAAAATAAATAACCAAATAATCATCAATTGATCACTATAATTTATAGGACCCTAACATTGGCTCTAATGGGGATGCCATCCTCCCTGTGGGGTGTGAAGAACATCGTAGATCAATAGCCTTATCCATTGGGCTGATTCCAAACTTGCAACATGCTCTGCCATGAAAACACTGCAACTGAAACCCACTGGTAGTATGTTTCAATTCTCAAACTGAACCAAATCCATTCTTCAAACTAAAATCTGAACTGTATACTATAAACTAAAAACTCTGCTGCAAACTTTAAAATAAATTATAAATTTGACAACACATAACCAAAGTCTTAGGGCCTTCTCCTCAAGCTTCAAACTTTGATGATGGTTGCCCACACCCGCTGAAAGTGATCTCTTCTCTCCAATGTAGCCAATCAAGTAAATGACTACTTGATTGAGTTATGCTCATACTTCTCATGAGTAGGCAGAAAAGATATGAGACTGGCAACCCAAACTACCATTGAAGTTGTTGACCATAATCCACAAACATAAGAACAACCATTTTCCTTGATGACTACAACAGAGTGGCCAGAAGATCTTGAAAAACATGAAAAGTTACATTTTGATGATCTGCAAAAGGACTACTTTCTAAAGAAAAGGGAGCAATCTATTCATCAATCTTGTCATCTTCGTTTGAAACAACCAATTCATCCACAACAATAACATCCATAGGTTTTAGGACAACCTGTTCTTCTACAGAAAAATCTTCATTATCTAAACCTAGAGGTAGATTTCCAGTTGAGGCAACTACATCTTGAATAACAAAAAGGTCTACACCCACGGGGTCTAGAACAATTTTCTCTACTTCTTAATTATCCTGAATAATTTCATTGCTGAGAATCTTTATGCATGTAGTTTGATAAATTTGCTCTTCAAAAATTTCTACATTCAGCTTAAAGGAACAAACTTGCTGTATATTATTGCTGAAAATAATAGATGGATCATGGTTTTCCCGACTTTCTATGCTAGAAAACTTAGAATTCTGATTTTCAGGAAATTTTTCTTGAATTAAAAACTCAAGAGAAGAAGGGAATACAAGGAAAGTATAATGATCATTTTCATTTCTGAAAATCTGAGAAGATTGCTGCAAACTATCATCTATAAGCTCTGTTTCTTCATTACAACTGGGCTATTTGTTCTTTTGTTCTTCTAAAATGTATAAAAGTTGTGAAATGCCATCAACAAGTTCATGAGAAAGTAGGTCATTTAAATGTAGATTTGTTTCATTTTCAATCTTGGGAGAAATAACTATTTGTTGAAAATTTTCTTGAGCGTCATAACAACCAACTTCTTCATCTTCTTCATGGTTTAAAGATCTCCCATGAATAGGCTCTATAATTTCATCACCCATAAATTTATCATCTTCATAAAACCTTTCCAAATCCTCAATAAAATTGTCAAAATGTGTGCAACAATCTTTGATCAGCAACAAAGAAGGTTGATGTTCTTTATATCTGTCATAAAACAATGTATGAAAATATCTAAGAGAATATAAACAATTACTTGGCAAGATTTCATACCATGATTGTGCATTTCCCTCCAAGGAAACCATGAACATCTTCATAAGACAATCTCCATGAAATTTAACTTTAAACTTACGGATGTGCATATGAAACCTAATCTGATGCAAAGCAACATCATCTCCTTTTTTATCTTTGAAGGTAGGAAATAAGTCTTCCAACTTACACTAGGCATGCGATTTGGAAAGCCTGGAATATGAATGTGATGCATAGAAGCATACCTTATAGATTGAGAACTCATCTTGATTTCTGGATCCCGCTGCCAGTGGATTCTTTAGATCAGCTTGAAACTGTTTGGACTCGCCAAGTGAATGTTTCAACCTTCATATGTGTCTAATCACTTTCTACCACCAACAATCAGATCTAAAACTTGATAGTCTTTCCTAGGGAAGATGAAACCTTTCATGTCCCTAGTATGGTCGCCAGAATGTTATCACTCTGTAATTTCCCAAGGCTATGGAGAGAAACCCATAGGTAACCACAAAAATACTTTTGAAGCTGGGATCTATCCCTTCCAGCTTCAGAGAGGGATCTCTCTATATGATTTAGATTTGTTATTTTAAGATATTATGCTAGTTATTGAGTTCAGAGTTTGGTTTTTTTAAATATTTGTTGAAAACTGTAGGGAAAGTCCATTGGGCATGGAGTCAATGAGTCTTGGGATGATCAAATACAAAAATGTGAGGACAGATGTAACAAGACAAGGTAGGAAAACTTTTGGATCTTTAGAGTGTTTGTGGAGTGAATGGGATGAAAAGAGCTAGATTCAATTAAATATAGAGAATGCTAGGATGAATTCTATTCTTAATATCTAAGTGAAAACATAAATATTGTTTATAAGCGAGACGAGAGTGTATTTAAACAAACTCAACCCTTAATCTTCTTTAAACAATAGAGACAAAAAAACATATGAAAAAATGGGAAAATAATAATTTCACATGAGATGAGTCATCACCAATTTCCTGACACAAGAATCCTGGAACAAAATTTCTGTATTGATGAAATTGATCACTTCAGTACATGCACAACTTACATCAAAATGTTTGCTTTCTTCCTACAACTTCCGAGCCTTGTTTATCTTTTTTACAATATACTTATAGACTTCCTATTGAACTATCTTCAGATTCCAAAAAGGAATTGATTACAAAATAATCTCTAACAATTTCTGGAAAAAATATGAATAATAAACTAAAGATAACATTAATCACTGAAAATCTGCAGGAAATATGGAACTGTTGGAAAATATTCAGCCTTTAAATATGGAAATTGGTTTTTAAATGCTTATCCTCTGCCATGGAATCTGGAAAGGTTGAAGTTATCTTCGCAAAACCTGCTAGCTGTCCTCTAAAATCTGATTAACTCTGCCACCTGTATCAACTAGCTATCCCTTTGATTTCTATTTCTGTTGTTTTTTGCCTTTCATCATCTTTTGAATACTTCATTATTGTCACAAAATATTTGGGGAAAAATATATATTTTGAATAATATTTCCAAATATTTTGATTAAATCTATAAACGAATTTCATAATATGGCTTGAGTGGGCCTAATGGTTAAGAGCATGTGTTTTCTCCTAAGAGGTCACAGGTTCAAAACCAGAGGGGGGTAGAGTATGCATGCCTTCGTGGACTTAGCAGTCAAATTGCTGTGAGGAGGTGGGTCCCTTTTCCCACAAACAAGGGGGTCTCATACACCAATTTGGTGTCTGGCTTGGCTGTGACCTTAAAATTGGATATAATAATAATATAATAATAATAATAATTAAAATTTCAACATATTTATTTGAATGCTTTAATAAACCATCTTTTTCGATATTTTAGAGTTTGCGTTTTCTAAGTTATTTTAGATTTAAGTTTAATATTTCAAATAGATAATTTTACAAATTACATATATATTTTTGTAAAATTAAAACTCATTTAAAATCAAAACTATTAGAAATAACTTTAGGGGCATTTAATCTTTTAGCAATGGAAAGGGTGGATTCTGACAGCTGACTCATGACATCTCAATGATGACCTCCTAGGGACCTCTGTACAAAGAAAATTTAGACTATAAGACCTGGTGTATTTGTAGGCTAAATTTTCTTAGCAGATTCCCAAAATAAATAACCAGATAATCATCAATCGATCACTATAATTTATAGGACTCTAACAAGTTGTAACAATTTAATTCAATTAAATTGAGTTATGGTCAGTTAAACTAGTTCCAACTGTTGGAGGTATAACAATGGGTGCAAATTTAGTGTTTAACCAGTTAAATAATCAATCAACCTAAATTAACTCATGCATGCATGAAATTCAATTTACCCAGTTGAGATTGGAGTTCAAGGGAAATGTACTAGTAGTTGTATAATTTTCCGAGTTATACAAGTGGTGCACACAGTCAGAGGAGAGCCTATAGGGATTGCGTAATTCAGGATGGGTATTTCTCTAATTAATAGGGGGCTAATTCCTTGAGAAACAACGCAGGGAACTAGGAGCTTGGTAGGCAGAAAAATTGGCTAAGTATTGGCCAAAGTCAACTTTTGAGGCACTGAAATATATTATAATTGTGCAGAGATTGTTCAGGCTTGAACAAGCATTGTATTTATTCTCTATTTTTGTGATCTAATGCAATACAGATTGGAAGGGGTTCTAAGAAACAAGCTTTCCTTTTAGATAAATCTTTGAGCATATGTGATTGAATCGTTTCTCATGTTTATGTTATGATTTCTCGATTGTTTAATTCTTTCCACTAATGAGTAGAGTAGATTCAAGTCTTTTGTTTTAGAAAATTACATAAGAAGTTTGAATCTACAAGGAATTTATACATGGTTGCAGAGCATGAATCACAACAGAGAAGATGTTTCAAACTTGTTATTGCAGGAGGATCGAACTTGCAGGATCATTTATTTAGAGCTAGAAGGATGGATTTCTATGGAGTAAGACTCGAGTATGCCCTTGAGGGAAGCTCGAATTATGTTTCTTGGAAGGACTGCATGGAAGCAGTGCTAGAAGATAATGGGTTGGAGGAATTCATTGGTAATGATATTTAGAAACCAGCAACAAATGATGCTTTGAATCTAGTAGATTGGAAGAAGTGTGTAGGTAGATCCAGGAGGATCATCCTAGAGAGTGTGAGAGATCACATAGTCTTGAAACTACGTGGAAAAGAGACTTCATTTTCTATGTGGAAGAATATCAATGAGCTATTCAGAAATAACAATGAAGCCAAGAAACTTGAACTGATGAAGAAATTGAGGATTAAAGACAAAGGGTATGAGGTCATCTTCAGAGATGGGAAGGCCTACCTCAAGCATCTTGCTTCATGTCAAATCAAGCAATTTGTTGTCAGGATTGAGAGCCTCTATACATTACAGGAAGATGCATGCATAACCTTGAGGAGCAAGGCAGGGATTAGAGCTGTTGTTGTTGAGAGGGAGCATGATTTAGCTCTCAAAAGGAAGCCTCAGCTAGTTGGCAGTTGGGATGACTAGGAGGATGATGATGAAGAGGACCGGTCAGATACCTCTAGTAGGAAGATATTTTGATCCAAGTGGGAAAAGGGAGAACATGCAGGCATACCTCCAAGAGTGAGGTGGGGTGATGTAGATCCTTAGGCCAAGAGCTATAGAAATTTGGGCAAGGTCCATTGTGGTGTTCTCCTCATGGATCATTACCTTACTACGAGGGCCCATAGTATTCAGTAGTAGGAGGATCATTGTTAGTCAGATACCGAGGAGTGCAGAGGAGTGCAGAGGAGTGTTGATAGCAAAGGAGGAGGCTCAGTAGCAGAGTCAACAAAAACACAATTTTCCCAGTAGAATGTTGTAGACAAAGTTGATTCAATTTGTTTTGTTTTTTATGCTTCTCGGTTGCAGGTATTGTAGGAGAAACAACAATAGTGAGAAGTGTTGCATGCAGTGAATTCCAAATATGGAGTGTTGATAGCAAAGGAGGAGGCTCAGTAGTAGAGTCAACAAAGATACAATTTTCCTAGTAGAAAGTTGTAGACAAAGTTGATTCAATTTGTTTTTTTTTTATGCTTCTTGGTTGCAGGTATTGTAGGAGAAACAACAATAGTGAGAAGTGTTGCATGCAGTACATTCCAAATATTCTAGATTGGGTTAGATGTGAATCCCTTTCTTATTGAGAGGGAGTGTTGAAAATGGAAACAAGAAAATCCCGATTTAATTTTCCCTTAAATTAAACTAGGAGAAACTTGTAATTCCACATTGTTGTGGGTGAGATCACCCTAGGGTCTTGGGTTGAAAACCCCAACAGAGCGGATGGCAAACAACAATAAGAAATACTTAGGTAAACAACCTAAATGCTTATTCTACTGAACTGTGCAGGAGTGTCCTTACCCAGAGGTCCTATGTTTGGGTAGATCCCGCAGGGTGAAAACCCTCAGCTTCTCTTGATGTCTTTGAAACATGAAAATGATTCAAATGAAACATATACAACAATATAAACATAAAGCATGTTCATGATATTAACTTTAGATCATATAAATGAATGAACAATTACGCATCAATATAAGATTCATAAATAAATTACAATATAAACCAATGCATAAACACGTTTAATATCGGGAACAAAACAACATTTCTTTATTGAAGTAAGCTACAAATAAGGTGGAAAAATACGACCTGAGTCTTTCTTCAGCTCCAAGCGGAACCGTCCTCTGGATTCGTCCTTTCCCGCTCTCAACAATCTTCTTCCATCACCAACACAAGGATATCTCAAGAAAGATGAATGATATCTCCAACAAGGAAACAAGGGTTTCCTAAAACTTTGGGGAGTGAAAGAGGCATAGGGATTTCATCAGACTCGATCAGGGATAATCTCACTATAGTATCAATATCTCATATCTTCTCCCTTAAGGCCTTCCCATGGAGGTTTATTTATACTTCTCCAAATTAGTTTTTTCAATTCGGAAACAGTTGGGCCACAGGCTATAGGAGGTGAGTAACAGGTAAAACTCGTGAACTCCACCCGAAATTAAGGATTTCTTTAAAGTGGTTTAACACATGTACGTGGTTTGGGTATATGCTGACCCACGTGCACACACTTTTATTATAAGGAAAAGTAGCGTATAGGGAATAAAACGCTATTTTTTAGATTTTGGACCAAGTCTAGAAGGAAGGGTTGCCCTAGGCCATAACCAGAGCATCAGATCTACCAAGAGTGGTAAATGGTGTTATAAAATATGCCCCCTAATATATGAGGTTAGAAGGGGTACATGATGGCTGAAATGTATTAAGTGTATAGAAGAAATCATGCCGAGACCGAGGAGGATTTCACCAGAATTCAGCCTGCCAAGCCAGCGAAAGAGATCAGAAAGAAAATTCTGTCTGAGGTGGGCATACCCATGCTCAAAAATAGTAAAGCATGTCTACATGTCAAGTACAAAAGTGGATCCAATATACATACAAGTATAAAGGAACTGAAAATACATAATGGATCATCTGATCATAATCAAGAAAGTACATGTCTGAATATCACATATAAAGAGATGATCAATGATGCTGAAATATGAAGTTGATCACTGAAGTCAAGAAACTGATCCAAATAGTACCAACTCAACATGGTGGAATAAATGGTACTACATCGCATCTTTAGTGCCAACATATAGGATGTCGCTGTAAGGAATTGCAACATATAAGGTGGATGGTGTCAAGTAGTAGAAACATGAGCAACTAACAAGTGAACCAAGACATACTGATGCAAACTTGAGGTCTTCACCGATCGCTATGGTACATTTCTACACAATGAGAATAAATGATCTGAAGTCGACCATGCGAGAAATCGTTTGATTACTGGTCATTGATGTATACTGTTAACAAACGCGAGGCTACTCACCGATAATGATGATGAGAGTCAAGGTACCCAGTACAATTTAACAAGTGCGAATAAATGAGTTGTAGTCAAACACTTGGAAGAATCTATCAATCAGGAGACAATGATGTTTTCCCATTGTCGATAGCAAAGGAATCTTCTACTGATGACTGTAAACCCTAAGGTACTACCAAATGGACTCTAGATCTCTTTCCTAGAGCAATGCGGTGAAGTTGATGTGAAAAGATCGGTTAGAATGAAGGCATTAATGCATCCTTCATCAATCTATCGAGAGTGTAACCCGTAGGCCAATAATGTGGAGGGAATAAGATAAACAAAGATTTAGTAACCCAATCGAAGCATGTTTCCGGTGTACACAAGATGTAACTAGTGCACGATAGAAACCCTTTGAACCAACCAATAATGAAAGCTGACACAGAGGCGAGGAATCCACCAATAGGGTTAAATGGAAAACAAGACATTGCACGAATGCCAATGTGTGATAATGAAAGCTGATGTCGAGCACAAGGCAAACTACTCAGTCAAAGACCCATGATACTGATCGATGTTGAGCACAAGGTAACCTATCGATAATGAAAATAGGGCCAGGGTACGGCTCTAGATATGTCCTCAGAACAATTTTTCATAGTCAATGGAGACCTTCTCAAGAAGTCAATGGAGACCTTCTCAAACTGACATGAGAAAAGGACCAACATAGCTGATGTGATACCGAACAAGATGCTGACAACTAGGGATGGTCTACTGAAAAATAGGTCAAGAGACATTGTAGAGAGGTCGACTCAAGTTTACTTCCCTTGAACAAAATAACGACTCAACTATGACTACATGGCAGCATATGATAACTTTGTATAAGTTTGTCATGTAGGAGGCATAAGCAAACTCTCCATATGATTGGAAGAGATAACAAATCGTAGGAGTACTGACTCAATAACAAGGTAAACGTTCTCCTAAGTCAAACTAAAGCTCATCCCAATGGAGGAAAGACTTATTTTTTGAGTGCTTTGCTCAAGGTTGACATAACTAACTCTGGATGCCATCAATCATGGAAATAATGTCCCATTCTCGCTCTTTTTTGGGATATATAATTTTTTTTGTCTTTTTCATCTATATAAAGCCTGAAAAAGAATAAAAGAATGTTATAGTACAATGGAAAGAATGAGTGTCGAAAAAGTAGATGCTCTAGTTCCTGGGAGGAGAACATTCCTATGCTCAATGGAAGGTGGTGAAACTGGTCAATGACACTCAAAGAAATGTTCGTTCCATGGGTGAAAGAGTGCATCAAGTTGCAGAGGCTAAGTGATTGTAAGGTTGATTTTGTAGAAGACATGGTCGAAAAGTGTCTTAAACACGAGTCCAAGAGAAGTCAGCTCAAGGCCAAAAGGTGCAAATAGTCAATATGCAATGCAATAGTACAACTTAACACAAAGGGGCCTGTAGGGTATAAAGCCAAAATATAGTGAAGAAGAAAGAGAATGAAGCTTCAACGCACAAGTCATGGTGGGACTAAAGAGGTCTTCTGAGCCTAAGAACAAAAATTAAGCATGGGTGCCAAGTGACAACAAGGTACTATCTGGGGCGCCCATGATAAGGCAGGCTTTGCCACACAAGTTATGACACTTCTAAGCAATGAGACGATTCTGCATCATATCTTGGTGGGGTCGATCCTAAGGCGAAAAGGGGAAAGGAAACTGATAAGTGCACAATGCAAGTGAAAAACCTAACCTATATGCCAGTTTCGAGAACCAATACCTGTCAGAACGAATCAACCATAAAAATGTCTAAAGGAGAAAACTTCCAAGTTCTGTAGACATAAGTAGGAACACTAGACAAGAATTTAATAGGTCCCATATATAAACTTTAGATAAAAGCTTGTGTGACAAAATACAAAACTTGAAAATGCATACCTTATATGTACAATATGGTACATGGAACCATGCAGCCTTATGACTTACGCATAACAGTTCTTCTAGACAAACCCCTTGCAGGGCTCAAGCCAAGGACTCCTTTGGTAGTTAAAACTCATGGCTTCAAACAGTTCCTCCTGTGAAGGGAAATCAAACTCTAAGAAATCATGAGAACTTCTAGGATCAAAAGAGGGAATTAAGGGGTCCCATGTCCCCATAGGAGAAATCACTCGGTCAACTTCCAAGACCAAGTCCCAAGAAGTAAAATAATAACTCAACGGATCCTTCTCAGAAGCAATTGAACATTGAAGATTCAATGCCACATAGTTCATCCATGGCGGGGTAGAGTCTACTTGAACACTCTAAACAAACCAAGGGGTATTCTATAGTAAATTCAAATCAGGGTGATGATTATTAGATGCAAGCTGATTAATAGTGATAATATTTCTGTTATGGGGAAAACACATCACTCGAAAGAGTGAAGACACCACATCATTCATAACATAGACAAAATCATGCCCAAGTAGCATATTAAAGTCCAAAGGACAATCAACCACCATCATATCGATAAAAATAATCTTCCCATCTACAGTAATAGGCAATTGAGGAAGAACACCCATAGATTCACTAGGTCTTCTATCATAGGTTAACAACTAACTATCAGCTGTCAACAACTTTGGAGAACCCAAATCTTTCCAATTCAAGGAGGATATAATACTTGCAGAGGATCCTTCATCCACCATACATCGATAGATGTTTGTGGAATTAACTCTAACCTTTATTTGGAAAGGTGTAGCTGGAGGAAGACGAGGCTCGACAAGACTATCCCAATCAAAGGAGACACTCCTAGAACTTGGAGGGGGAACATTTGAAGAAACCAGGATGCCCCCTATACTAGAAGACTCTATACTAGAAATCAAATAGACTATGTTGTTAGGCACTTCTCCCCCCAAAAGAGGAGTGTAACTAGCCAAAGATTGCACTGGCTCGACCACGTTATCAACCAATGGTTGATGAGACTGTTGAGAACCATGACAGATTCAGGAGTAGAAGAACCTTCAGAATCGGACCATATCCTTTGTACCTTTGGAATACTAGGTCACAAATGAGTAAGATGATCTCCCTTACATATCTTACAAGGGAACTTAGGTTTAAAACTTCTACGCTTAGGTTTCTTATTAACATCTAATCTGCCAACATGACTAGCAGTGGTTTGCGGAGGTCCCCAACATGACTTGTAGAGTTCAGTGACTCTTTCTCAAGAGAGATAGGACTAGTGCCCCCAACCCTACTCAAAGAAGTAGGTGAGTCAACAGAAATATGACTCACAAAGGTAGGTGACCCATTGCTAGTATGACTCGCAGTGACTAGACTTATGCCCCCAGCGTGACTTGCAGTAGACAAAAGCTCATCTCCAACATGACTAGTAGAGGTTGATGATGATTCATTGCTAGTATGACTTGCAGTGACTAGACTTATGCCCCTAGTGTGACTTGCAGTGACTAGACTTATGCCCCCAGTGTGACTTGCAGCGGCTGAAGGCTCATCTTCAACATGACTAGCAGAGGTTGATGATGATTAGGCAAAACCATTCTTCTTCTTCGTCCTCCTCTTTCTCTTCTTTTTAGATCTCTTATTACAAGAGGGAGGAGAAAGAGGAATCTCAAATTTCCCTTTTGAAGAAGATGAAAAATTAACACCCATTTGATTCCCTTGAAATAAAGCATTCACCTGAGAAGATTCAAGAACATTTGGAATATTCGGAGTGGACCACAACCAAACTGGTAGTCCAACATTCAATCCAGGAATATTCAAAGTGGCCATCAAGGGTGTACCAACATTTCCAAAGAAAGGAAAAGCACAAGGATCCCCTTTTGGGAGGGTATCTTGGTTGGTCTCCACAGGAATATTGGACATACCAAAATTATTCGCAAATCCTTCCCTTGCAGGAATGTACAAATGAATTTCCAAGGAAGAGAGATGCACAATCAAAACCTTTGCCCTTGAGGAGGCAACTCCACAACTTTCAAATGAAAGATCAAAAGCCTTTCAAGATCAATGGAGTGGTAGGTTAGTCACTGAGAGTCTAAAGTCCAAAAGTGACAAGACAAGTCCACCTAAAGCCAACTAAATCCAAAAATCAAAGAGCACTCAATTATAAAGTCCCTAAATATGCAACCAATCAAGCAACTTCCAAGTATTTCCACTCCGGTTGATGAGGATCGGACACAAAAACACAAGAAAGTGAAGTAAGGGACCTTCCAAAGATAGACTGGGATAATAATGGCCCAATCCTACTAGCGAAGGTAACATAAATAGTTACGCTAACCTCTAGACAAAAGCCTTTGCCAGTGCAAGTACCCAAGCTTCACAAGGGTACCCTCCAGAAGTACTAATGAATGTGATGCAACGTCTGCCTCAGGTACCATGGGGTTCCCCTCCATAGCCACCTATGAGATCCCTAGGAAAGGCAACTATGGGTACCAACTCGTATCAAAATCTTGGTGGAACATTCATGAGGTGGGATCCAACAAGTAGGAGAGGGGGTATCTCTCTTCCTTGTCTTCACTGTCCCTCGTGCTTAACTCCCAGTCACAGAGCTTTCCCGGTCTTTCTAACAATATTGGATTTCGCTTGTTATTCAACTTCTATGTTTGATAATTTGAGTGGCCTTGGAGAGTTAACTCTCCACTCACCTATTCCAAGGCCCTAATGAACCTAAACTTGTTGGTGTTTGTTAATGAAAAAAATAAAAGTTCTAGTTCATTTTATTAAAGCGCTTGATTTTATAGGGTTGTTCTTTAAGTCATGGGTAAAAATGAGAGTGAAACTAATGATGTTTTGACATAATAGAAACCAATAGAAACTTAGCTACATGCAAATGCAATTATTTGCTTCAATGAAAAGGGATTTCTATAGAGTTCTACGATTTTTTTCTTTCTTTCCAGAAAACACACTCCACACACCCAAAAGCTAACAAAAAGACTAAAATGTCTACAATGCAAACTATAATGATAGTGCATGGATACTCATACAAGAAGCAAAAGTGTTCCTTTATAAAATCAATAAGCCCACTTGACAATAAAGAGATAAAAAATTTAATAACAAATTTCCCTCAAAACCAAGCAAAACAAATTGAAAAAGATCACAATTGCTCAAAAACCAAAAGCAAAAAAAACCAACAAACCAAAAGCTTGGAAATAAAGAAAGGCAAAGCTATGTTTTTGTCTTTTTCTTTTAAGGAAACTAAAGCAAATTTTGAGGTCACAAAAGAACTACTAAATTTGAAAGATCAAGAAATAAGCAGAAGGAGTCTTTAAATCTTGCAAGTTATAAAACTCATTAATGAATGAAACTTGAAACAAGAAAGACTACAAATTTGCACAAACTGACCCGAACAATAGTAAAAAACTTCAACAAACTGACAAAAATGTCAAGAAAGAAAAACTTTCAAAATTGCCAAAAATACTCTAAAAAGGCTCGAAAAGCAACAAGGCCAATCAGATAAGGAAAATCAAAGCAAGGCAACTAGGCTTTTCAATGAGAAGGAGATTTTGAAAAAAAAAGCTTGCAGGAAAACCGATTTCTCCAGATTGTAGATGACCATATAACAACATAAATCACCAGGCATGAGACCTAACTGGGCAAAGAGATTTGAAAAACAATTCAAAAAATTGTATACGCGACTGTGTAAAGAAACAGAAACGTGCACACGCATTTCTAATACAAGAATTTCACATATACACAAGTCTGCTTGAGGAAACCCGCGTGTATACATGAATGTAATCCAAGAAAACAACGTATACAAAGCTCAATTGGGAAAAAAACAAAAATCAAGGTCCGATCAAGAAGATCAGACTTGATGCCTGGGACACTAATGAATCAAAAAACACCGTAAAAGCAAGCAATCAAGAAAATGAACCCTGATTGAGAACAAACAATCCAAACCAAGAATAACAAGAATGTTATCCCCAATGGAGTCGCCAATTCTGTTGCAGGTGAGATCACCCTAGGGTCTTGGGTTGAAAACCCCAATAGAGTAGATGGTAAAAAACAGTAAGAAATGCTTAGGAAAACAACCTAAATGCTTATTCTACTAAACTGTGCAGGAGTGTCCTTATCCGAAGGTCCTACATTTGGGTAGATGTCGCAGGGTGCAAACCCTCAACTTCTCTTGATGTCTTTGAAACCTGAAAATTATTCAAATGAAACATATACAACAATAGAAACATAAAGCATGTTCATGATATTAACTTTAGATCATATCAATGAATGAACAATTGCGCATCAATATAATATTCATAAACAAATTACAATATAATCAATGCATAAACACGTTTAATATCAGGAACATAACATCATTTCTTTATTAAAGTAAGCGACAAGTAAGGTGGAGAAATACGACCTGAGTCTTTCTTTGCCTCCAAGCGGAACCGTCCTCTAGATCCGTCCTTTCCCGCCCTCAACAATATTCTTCCATCACCAACACAAGTATATCTCAAGAAAGATGAAGGATATCTCCAACAAGGAAACAAGGGATTCTTGAAACTTTGGGGGGTGCAAGAGGCACATGGATTTCGTCAAACTTGATTAGGGATAATCTCACTATAATACCAATCTCTCATATCTTTTTCTTTTTTAAACAGTTGGGGCATGGGCTATAGGAGGTGAGTAACAGGTAAAACCCGTGAACTCTGCTCGAAATTAAGGATTTTTTTTTTAAAGTGTTTTAGCACATGTACGCAGGTTGGGTATATGATGACCCACGTGTACACAATTTTATCACAGGGAAAAGTGGTGTATAGGGAATAAAACGCTGTTTTTTAGATTTTGGACCAAGTCTGGAAGGAAGGGTTTCCCTAGGCCATAATCAAAGCATCAAATCTACCAAGAGTGGTAAATGGTGCTATAACGCACATCACAAGACAAATTGAATGAGTTAATTGAGTTTTTATCACTCATTTAGCTTAGTTAATTCGAGTTGAGGACCTAACTTGAGTCATGCAGACTGATTCCTAAATTTTAGGATCCTAGGTTGAGTTAATTTTGGTTGTGAATTAAATTGAGTTATGGTCAGTTAAACTAATTGCAACTGTTGGAGGAACTAGTTGGAGGTATAACAATGGGATCCAACTTAAATGTTTAACTAGTTAACTAATCAATCAAACTAAAGTAACTCATGCATGCATGAAATTCGAGTTACCCAGTTGAGATTGGAGTTCAAGGGAAGTGTACTATCAATTGTATAATTTTATGAGTTGTAAAGGTAGTGCATGGAGTCAGAGAAGGGCCTATAGGGATTGCACAATTCAGGATGGGGATTTCCATAATTAATAGGGGGCTAATTCCTTGAGAAACATCGTAAGGAAACAAGAGCTTGGAAGGAAGTAGATTTGGCTAAGTATTGGTTAGAGTCAACTTGTGAGGCCGTGAGATAGATTATACTTGTGCAGAGATTGTTCAGGCTTGAACAATCATTGTATTTCTTCTCTATTATTTCTAATGTAATGAAATATAGACAGGAAGGGGTTTTGAGCAACAAGCTTTCCCCTTAGATAAATCTATGAGAATATGTGAATGAATCTTGTCTCATGTTTATTTTGTGATTTATTGATCGCTTAATTGCTTCCGCTGATGAGTAGAGTAGATTCAAGTCTTTTGTTTTAGAAAATTACATAAGCAATTTGAATCTACAAGGAGTTTATATAGCTACAATGTTCAACACAAGAGAGTAATGCATAGGTAATTTTGGATCAGAAATTCAGTATGCCTTGTGGAATGTTCAACTGCAGAATGCATCAAGGCTCTTCTACCGAAAGGGGAGAGAAAAGTAAGCCTTTTAAAGACATGTATTAGTACTAATATAGAAAAGACACATGAATATATATAATTTAATATATAATAATATATATATAAATAAATCTATATATATATAATATATATATATATATATATATATATGTATACATATATTGATATCTGTATATATATATATCCTATATATATATATATATATAATATATATATATGTATACATATAATGTATATCTGATATATATATATATATATATATATAATATTATAATATATATAATATATATATTTATACATATAGGTATAAATATATATAATATATATATATATATATATATAATATATTATATATATATAATACATATATGTATATATATATGTATATGATATTGTATACAATATATGTATATATATATATATATATATAATATATATATATATATATATATATATATGAATGAATCATTGGACAACTAGAGGAATACTTCACATAGAAGCAATGATTGTTAAAACACACACAACACACCTTCAAAAATATAAGTACCAAAACAACTAAAATAGTTCAATTTCCTTAGTACAGGTGAAAACAGCATACATCACAAACATTCAAAGAATAGTCTTATAATATTTACGACATACGCATGAAATTTTGCTAGCTCAGTGAGCTTCGAAATTAAGCAAATGTTCCAAGATACATCAAGATAATGAACACCACTAGCTCCAACAGTGGAGCGTTATAGTGACCGCTTGCTCCCCCAAAAGAACCATATTCCTCTCTAATGCCTCGTAGGAGGATCCAAGGTGAAAAGTGCTTTTCATGAGCTATGAGGGTGTATATATAACAAATGCGGTGACCGTTCCCCTTCCTTGTCACTCTTGGACTACCCTCATGGCTATTTGACTTCTCTATGACTCTTTGAATCCTTCATGACTTTTTACATTCTATGGATGACTCTTGGAATTCCACTTTATATTACATTTCTCTAATATTTAATTTACATAATCCACAAATGATGTGGAAAATGGTGACTCATGACATGACACTGATGACATGGACTGCATGATGACATGGCAATTTCAAGCCATTCTTTGCTGCTGCTTTCTTTGTGTCTCTTGAAATATGGAACATGTTCTTCTTCTTCCTCCTCCATAAGGCTTGAAGGTGGGGAGTCTTCAATGTGATCTTGGTTTCCAGCTGCTGTAGCAATATGATGTCCCTTTGTCTCTTGATGGATCCACTTGTTTTTGAAACTAAAAAGGTGTCTTCTTGCAGGGTTTACTTCTTCATCTCCTTCATCATCATCCTATCATAACATGATAGAATACCTGCAACTGAAATCCACTCATGACAAAATGACATCAACCTGATAAAACCCTTAGTCTAATATGCTTCATGACATCCACTGAATGGGTTGTAACTGATTGATAGTCTAGGAGACGGGTGCTGAGGCTCATTAATAGGTACATTATAAGGGTCATAATTCCATCCTTAAGATTTAGAACTATCTATTTCTCACATTTATTTACAATTTTTATTATATTATGCTTAGTGAGAGGGGTAAAAGAAGTTTTTCTATGTCATGTGGCCTAATATGGTCTACAGGAAATGGAGCATTTTTGAGATAATTTCCATGTAGGGGCTCAGAGTAGACAATAGGGAGATATTCTAGGAGGTTGCCCACCTCCTTAACACCTTCAATCAACCCAAGAACCCAACACTCTCTCTCATCAGCTCGAGGTCATGGGAAACCAAGTAAGATGAGGTCATTAGCAGCCAAGCAAGCGTAGTTAATGAAGATCAAGATCCACTATTCTCGAGTTACGGGAGACAAACATTCCTATTTTCTAGGGACATCCTCTTGTATAAATAAACATGTGAAAGATATCATGAGGATTTGAGTTTTGTTTTCAACTAGGTAGTTATTGAGCTCTAGTACTTGACAATATTATTTTGACTATTATATGATGTATTAGACATTGATGCAATAATAATGAGAAGCTTCTTATTGGTTCATCATTGAGTTAGTTTTGGAGGGCTGATGCTCTTGGGTTTGGGCCCAATCCTAATGGATTAGATCCCTCTTGTGTAATTGTATCTCCTTTTGGTTCAGAGTGCTTATTAGTTTCTTGCATTTCATTAGAAAATAACCCATCAAAATCCCGTGATTGCAACCTCTACCTCATCTCTCCCATGGGAGCATGAATAGAAGGATCTACAATCACAACCCAAAAATACTATGTGTATGATTTCTTGGAAGAAGATTTATGTTAGTCATATTTTTTGCATGTGCTATTGTAGCTTAGGAGTTGATATATTGACTAGATCAATTTTTTTTTCATATATTAGATGACATTCAAATTCAACTCATCTTTTCCACTACTAGTTGTTTCATTTTGTCAATGACAAAAGGGTATATGCCTGTGATGATTGTAGGGCTGTTTAGGTCTGAAGGCAAGGGAACCTTCACCACCTTTATCTTGGATTTCCTCACCCTCTTTTATGAATCCCAAATTCTTTCCTCAAGGTTTCGTTCTTGAGATCATTTTCCTAGACCACTATGAGCAACTCTCCTAAAACAAGCCTTCAAAAGAATATGAGATTGGATTGGGGATCTGACCACCCTTCATCCATTTAGCTCAACTTCCATCCACCTTGACATCCCTTGAACCCATCATTTCCACCTCCCAAACATTCTCGGAAGCCTTCCTGTAGCATTACAAGCCTTCCTGTAGAAATATAGGGCACCTGTAGCAACCTCTTTTAGCACACCTATAGTAGCCTGTTTCTTCACCAGTTTTGACCCTTGCTGCAATTTGGACTTAGCTTAGAAGTAGGTTGACCCCCAACTGTGACTCCATTATCAAGGGCAGCTCCTAGGCCACTCCAAACCCTCATTTTCCTTCACTCTAAAATAGAATAACGCTAGTTTCCTTATCACAGATTTGGCACAAATATAACATTGATTTATATGAAAATGTGAGTGAGAGAGATGATACATAGAATCTTGAGTTTTGATTTGGTAGGTTAGATTATTGTCTGCAAGTATATTTGGTAGATATATGGTTGATTGCAAGATAATGCAGTTTCCTTTCTGTAAGTAGTGTAGCTCTTATATTTTCATGAATTGATTCAATAGAATTTACAAGTTTAAGTTCACAAGGATTTTCCTTTTTATAATTAGGGGTAGCTTCTAAATTGCACCTTCATTAGTTACTTTTCATTCTAATTCAGTAGGAGGAATGGTCTTGGAGCACTATTGATCAAATGTCCTCATTGAGGGTGGCATGAGTAGAACCCCATCTACTGTGCATATAACACTGTCACCTCAAAGTTTGTATGAACCCCGAGTTGATAAATAGAGTTTAGGAGACCTTTGGAGTTGCAACAATCTTGGTGCAATACCAGGGCTCACCACTTTTTGGCATCGTTGCCGTGGACGTGTCTAGGTAGATGTTATTTTTTCTTAAGCATTATTTTCTATTTTTCATACAATTTTAAAAAAGCACATAAAAGAAAAAGAATTTTTTTTTCTTTCATGCCTCGTAGGAATAGAGATTCTCAAGGAAAATTATTACCAAATATATCCACACCCTCAAACAGTCAAGCTTCACTCTTCTTCGGTGACTATCAAATTCCTTCTCTAACTACAGGGGAGTTAAAAGGCCCT
The DNA here is from genome assembly GCA_000404065.3 of Pinus taeda. Classification (NCBI taxonomy): domain Eukaryota; kingdom Viridiplantae; phylum Streptophyta; class Pinopsida; order Pinales; family Pinaceae; genus Pinus; species Pinus taeda. Next base: position 47,390 of record APFE031673137.1, on the reverse strand, counting down.
ATAGGTGAGCAACCTGAGATATTTGAAGAACCTGTTGGGGAAGAAGAAGAACCCATTTCACCTTTCCAAACCATGGATGAAAACAGGAACAATGAGGTTTTCCCTATCAAAGAGACTAATGGAGAGGCTAGAATGAAGAATATAACCCCTACTACCCTTCCACACTTCCATGGCTTAACCTCCGGGGATCTTGATACCTTCATGTTTGAATTTGCTATTGTCTGTAGGACCTATTGTTGGGCAAGGTCCCCATAGGTCAAAGTTTTGTAAAAACTTTATAAAGAGCCCGCATTTTGAGGAGCATGGAACTTCATGCAGTGTTTTAAGAGTCATAGGGGCTTTAGGGTGGGTCAAAGCCCCTTGTTTTGTAAAAATATGGGATCAACTTGTATGTTTTGAGCTCTGCCAATGGTTTGCGGACCATGGTATTGTAAGAGAAAAAGATATATAAAGGGTTGTCTTAGTAAGTCAAAGGCATGAATGGATATGTTTTGATGTTGTTTAGTCTGTAATTGTCATATCTTTCTATGTTAGAGCGAAGGGGAAGATTCGTACAGCTATGTGCGTGGAGATCTTGATAAGTCTGCAGTTGTGTGCACAGGGTAAGAAGGATTGTAATTGTGAATATTTGAAGATAATAAAGAATATTTTGAAGGAAGACTTGTGTACTTACATTTTGTACTTTACTTTATGAAACTACTATTTACTTTTGTGTTGTGTGGTAAAAGATATGATCAGAACTAATATATGAATGCTGTTACAGTTAATTACAGTTAAGGTCAATTGATTTATGCACAATAGATAGAGTTTTAGATCTACAAAGTAGTCTTTTTGTATGAATAGATCATATTCAATATAATATTAAGTAATATTGTGTAGCACAGTAATAGAGCTGTAGGAGAGTCAAACTAAGGCAAGATCCACACTCCATAATCCTTTTGGATGCGAAAACTTGGTTCTAGTATCCCCCAATATCACCTCGGGTGAGACTGCGTTCTGCGCAGGCAAATCATTGTCAAAAGGGCCGTTGATAAAGGGTTTTGTTGGTTAGCACAACTAACTCTAAACTTGGGTCTAAGCCCCTCAAGCCAACGAATGGTTTCGTTGTCAGAACCCCACTACCCCTTCCTGTAAGTATTGTAGATATTTTGACCATATAATAGAGGATTGTCCTATTTTGATGGCTAAAATGTAGGAAAAGAATAATTAGGAGCCTACGCAGAACTTAGAAATGATGATGATTGAACCACTCAAAGATGATCCAAGTGTTAACATATTTACACAAAGTGGCACAACTATAAGAGAAGATAAAATAGAGGGAAAAAAGCCTATGGCAGATACATGGGGCAAGAAGGTTGGAGAAAAGAGTACCAGGTAGAGGGAGAAAGAAACCTTCATGGAAGAGAAGAAGAGTTTCATGGACCTAGGATCTTTGACATCGAAGAAGAAGATGCAACTAGTACCATGGAAGAATAATCCTAAAGTGGTTACCGTGATGGATAATCCTAATCTGACCATTCTGAAGTCCTTTCTGTAGGCATATATGAACTTTCCAAGGGATCAAAAAGTAGTGGAAGGATTGCAAGAACTAATCAAAAAATGTGTTGGTAAAGAGAAGCCACAACCTGAACAATGAAAAGTAAACAAAGTATACAAAAATAAGAAAAGAGCGGGCCGAGAGATGTAATTAACTGCATAGATCGACGAATTCAAAATGGATCAAGTAATGCTTGACATGGGATCAGATGTGAATGTATTATCGAAGCAAACTTAGGTTTGAATGGGGCAACCAAAGCTACAATGATCACCAATTCAGCCGCGCATGGCCAATCAACAGAAAATCATCCCAATGGGTTGATTGCATGGCGTTGTTGTGGACATTGAAGGAGAAAGCGTGGTGGAAGACTTTGAAGTCATTGATATTGTGTACGATAATAATACATATCTAACTTTACTTGGACTTGATTAGGATTTTGATATGGATGCTATAATCAATCTAAAAAGAAGAAGTATGGTATTTGAGAAGAATGGTACCAGGGTCTTTGTTCCTTTGGACCCCTCTAAAGGAGCGTGGTATACAAAAATTTTCCGTGACGAATATGGGAATTAAGACATTGACAATATCTGTAAGTTAATTGTGCGGGACAAGGATTGGATCAACCCCACCGAAGATGGGAGGATAAGCTGGGAAAAATGATGGTTCGGGTGTCTCAGAATTTGATGAGGAATTGGAGGCCTGGCACGACTGACATACTAAGCAGAATAATTTCAAGAATGGAGACTTGGTTCTGTTCTATGATAGTAAGTTCACAAGGTTTCTAGGAAAATTCAAAATGCATTAGTTAGGACCATACATTTTCAGGGATATCTTAGATGGTGGTGCAGTTCTCACAAAGCTGAATAGAGAATTCTTTCTTGGGTGAGTAAATGATAGTAGGTATGCCTCGTTGTGGGCTTCCAAGGAGCTGACCCGTGTTACATAGAACAAATTGTTATCGGTCTTGTTTGAAATGGATTTGCGCATCGTGATCAGCCAAAGGTCGAGGCTATTATGAGTTTTATTTGAAAAATTCAGAGAGATTGCAGACTTCAAGGCAAACTTTCACCATGTAGACATCTGCGCTAAGAAGGACCTCGAGGAGGTATGGTACAAGCTGCCATACTTGGTCACTGATGATGACATCACACATGTGGTGAGGAAATGGCCAAGTGATTGGCTAACTCCACCCACAGAAGGAGAAAAGACAGAAAAATCTGACACTAATCGAACAACGAAAGATATTTTAGGTGCGCGAACCAAGAGGTAGCCAGCCAGGAAGGGAAAAAATAAGGTGACTTAGAAAGTCACAATCGAGCTAGAGAGGGACACTGCGCCTGAGAAAGAGTGCGAAGTCGAGTAGGAGGAACATGCCACTGAAGGCAATGATCAAGGTGGTGAAGACCCTTTTGTTGACACTGAAAAGGTATATTCCCCATTCATAGTTAAAATCTGTAAACCAAGTGTTGGAGGTGCACGAAAGAAGCACAAGTCAGAGAAATCTGCTGGCGCATAACTAATGGTCCTCACTGAGGGGGACATTGACAATATTGGAGACATAGTTTGAGTTGTGACAGAGGACATATGGGGAAACATTGAATACCAATATAAAGTAGTTTTGACAGAGGTCTAACAAGGCCTCAAGGAGCTGCAGGTTCAGGTGAGCGCAGTTCAAGCGAACATGGCTCAGGCGAGCATGGCTCAAGCGAGCGCAGGCACATCACGCACAACTGCAGGCATCACACAGACAATAATCACATCCGAGCTTTGGGTTGTGAAACTACCAAGTGACGCTCTAAATTTTGAGACTACCTAAGATCGGGAGTGTGCGCAGCACTGGAAAAATATGAGTATCAATTGTGCGTTACTCCCCATATAGACCTTGCATGAGTTACATTAGGGAGTCACTGATGAAATAAAGGTGTAGGAGCAGTGCACTCTATTTGTAATTAAATAAGTAAAAAATGAAAATTGATAGATGTTCGAGGATAAGAATCAAACCATCAAGGATCGTGATGAGGCAGCTACACACAAGCAACAACTAGAAGAGGCCATCACCAAAGCCTGCAGTGAGCTACTAGAGCTCTAGATCCAAACAGAGGTAGCACCCGAAGAGAAAATTCAGATGCTTGTGGAAGCTGTAAAAGAATTCAAGGTGGAAGTCGACAAAGTAAAATTCAAGCTAGAAATGAATATCGCAAAATTACAGATGAGGCTATAGCCGACAACTCCACCAGAGGTTTGTGAGTAGCGTGAAGCAGATAACAAGGCTTCTATGGAGAATATAGCTACTACAGTCAAGGACCGTAGACAAATCTTCAAAGACACTATGGAGATATGGGCCTCGCTGTAGGAGGAACCACATGTACATAAGATATAGGAAGAGATCCATGACAAGCAACAACAATTTGATGAAATCAAATTGACAACACAGACCCTAGCACCTTCGCAACGGTTTTCCCGTCTCCAAGAGGGAAAGTTTTTGCATGGATAGATTGATGAGTTGTAGTGAAAGGAGTAGATCATTCCAGTGTAGACGTAGCCATGGGATGATGACGCCATTAAGCTCTCACATACAGTTGATAGCAAGCTAAAGGTCATAAGGTAGATGCAAAGAACCATCAGTGTGGCAACAACAAGGCTGATGATAGAGAAGCTGGTAGAGTAAGTACGATAGGCCGCCATGCAATGCAGAGAGACACTTCAACCATTGAAGGATGCATATAGTGGTCTCAATGCAAATATTCAGGACATACTAGCTGAGTGACTCAGGATGAGTCACATCTTTGTGTTGGGGGCCTGTTGCGTAGGGTCCCCCCTAGGTCAAAGTTTTGTCAAAATTTTGAAAAGAGCCCACATTTTGAGGAGTAGAGCATGCTTCACACAGTTTTTTAGGAGTTATAAGGGCTTTAGGGCGAGTCAAAGCCCCTTTTTTCATAAAAGGATGGGATCAAATTGTATGTTTTGAGCTTCGCCCATGGTTTTTGGACCATGGTATTGTCAGAGAAATATATATATATATATATATGAAAGGTTTCCTTAGTAAGTCAAAGGCATGTATGGATATGTTTGGATGTTTTTAAGTTTGTAATTGTCATATCTTTCTGTGTTAGAGCGAAGGGGAAGGCTCCTGTAGTTGTGTGCACGAAGACCTTGATAAGTCTGCAGCTGTGTTCCCAGGCACCTACCACTGTGTGAACAGGGTAAGAAGGATTGTGATTGTGAAGATCTGAAGATAATAAAGAAGATTTTGAAGGCATACATGTGTACTTATATTTTGTACTTTACTTTATGCAATTACTATTTACTTTTGTGTTGCGCAGTGAAATATATGATCAAAATAAATATATGAATGATGTTACAGTATATTACAGTTAAGGTCCATTAATTTATGCACAGTAGATAGTGTTTTATATCTGCGAAGGAGTCTTTTTGTATGAATAGATCATATTTGGTATAATATTAAGTAAGATTGTGTAGTGCAGTAATAGAGCTGTAGGTGAGTCAGACTAATGCAATATCCACACTTCATAATCCTTCTGGATGTGGAAACATGGTTCCAGCATCCCCCAATATCGCCACAGGTGAGACTGCAGTCTGCGCGAGCAGAGAATTACCAAAAGGGGTAGTGATAAAGGGAATTGTTGGTTAGCACAGCTAACTTCGAACCTGGGTCTAAGCCCCTCAAGCCAACACCTATGAATATGCCTCTGATTACCAGAAGCTGAAGTTATTCCCATATACCGTTAAGGATGCAACCTTGCGTTGGTTTATGGGTCTATTTGGGGGTAGCATCTACCTGGGCTCAAATGAAACAAGCCTTCAATAGCAAGTACATGGACTACTGTAGTTCCAAAGAAACCAAGGAAGAAATATTTAGAATGAATCTTGGACCTGATGAATCGATAGAGGACTATGAGGAGATATTTCAGCTCAGTTATAGGATGGCTAGATGCAACCTTGATCCTGAATCACTCAAGCTAGTTCTTCTTCGAGGGATCATGGAGGACATGATGGAAACCCTCAACATGATGTTTAGGGGAGATATCTATTTGTTATCCTATGATGAAATGAAAAAAAATGTTCAAAAATCACTCTAGGGCTGCTAGAAAGAAGGTTAGGGCTAGTCAAGGTTTGATCAATTCCTCTCCTTCCACAACATCCATCAAGAATGAGATTGGGAACATGTTGGAGAACTTTAAAAGTGAAATGCTACATATATTTTCTTTGCAAATGGATACCATGCAGATCAAGAGGAAACAAGAGGAAGCAGAGAGAGCCTTAGCTATTTTCTACCCTAAATGCAATATAAGGCACCCCAAAAATGAATGCCCATTAAATGTCATAGAGGTTTTCTCAGTGTTGGCTAGGGGTCCCCTAGGTCTAAGTTTTGTACGAGTCATGTAAAGACTTCACTTTTTGTGGAATAGAATGCGATTAATGTAGTATTCTAAGAGTCAAAGGGGCTTTAGTGTGGGTCAAAGCCCCTTATTTTGTAAAGGGATGGGATTACTTAGAGGATTTTGAGCTCCGCCCATGGTTTGTGGACCATGGTATTGTAAGGTTAGAAGCATATATAAAGGGATCCTTTTACAAGTCTAAGGCATGATGTAATGGATTGAAAAAACACTTTTGAGTATATCTTGTACGATATTTATATAGTTAGGTGAAGGGGAAGGCTCCTGCAGGTACATGCATAGAGACCTTGGTAAGTTTGCAGCTGAGTGTGCAGGCCCCTGTAGCTGTGTGCGCATGGTTAGAAAGACTATACTTGAAAAGACTTGACTAATAAAGAAGAATTTTGAGACAGATCTTCACTATTTATGGTTTGTTTTATATATATCTTATGCAATTTCATCGCGAAGGTTCAAATATTCTTTTATATGATGAATAATGCATGTTAGTATAGTTTCACACAGTTCGCTAATCGACTAAAGTAGAAAATTCTTTTTGATTGCAAGAATAAGGTTAAGAGTTTGCGAAGGTGTGATTAAGACTTAAACTATTAAAAGCATTACAACCATACTGCATAATCCCTATGGATGGAGAAACTTGGTTCTAGCATCCCCCAAGATCATGTCGGGTGAGATTGCGATCTGCGTGAGCAAATCATTGCTGAAAGGGCCGGTGGTATAGGGTTTTGTTGGTTAACGCAACTAACTCTGAACCTAGGTCTAAGCCCCTAAAGACAACAATTAGTTTTGTTGCTGGGACTGAGATATATTTGAGGGATGTGTGATGTGGCATCCAACTAGAAAGAGATCCAAAATTGGGTAGATCAGAAATTGCACGAATTTGCAGCTTAGGAAAGAAGAGATCCATGACAGTTGAAAGAAATATGGTTATAGAGGTATATCTATACATAACAACATGAGATATTTTTTGCATAATTCACTAACAAACTGCATGAGTGGATTTCAAAGTTAGCAGACAATGAACCCAATTGGAAGCATCATGATCCTATTGTGTGGACCCCAGAGCTGATTAAGCGACTTAAGGAGTCTAATATAAGGTCACAAGAAGTTGACCAGACAAACTCTGTTCATAATGGTGTATGGATAGGAAGCTGTAATGCCAATGGAATATATCATCCTCACTCTTACAATCACAACAATCATGAATATGGCAGATAACGATGTTATGGAAGAAATATTGGCACAACTGCTCGCACTAGAAGAAGATCAATTCCTTTAAGGATTTCACCAACAAGTACAGAAAGCTCGGGAAAAGGCATGGTATGATCGCCATATTAAGTAACAGGCTTTTAAAACTAAAGACTTGGTTTTTTTGTATGATAGTAAGTTCACACAGTTTCCTGGTAAGTTCAAGATGCATTAGTTAGGACCGTACATTATCATGGATATCTCGGATGGTGGTGTAGTTCAGCTCACGATGCTGAATGTATAATTATTTGCTGGGCAAGTGAATGGGAGTAGGTTGAAACTTTACAGGGACGAATCCATCTATAGGATTGCACGAAGACTATATGAATGGAGGAAAGTCTTATTTCTATAGGCAGTTGGAAGGAAGCACGAGACTATAAAATACTCAGCCAAGGAAGGATCTTGTCGAAGAAGGTGGGTTGCGCGACATTCAGGAGGATGGTGCAGGTGGAGAAAGCTGTGATGGAGAAGGGGTAATTGCATTGTAGGGAGGGCTCTGATGAAGTTCATCTAGAATATGACTGTTGGGGATGATTTGACAAAGAATTTATTTTTAAAAGGAGCGGGGGAAACACATTTAAGAGGTATATCTGGGCAAATCTGCCTCAAAATTTGCATTTATGAGGAAGATTTGGAGGGAATTGAGTGGCCTAAATTTGAAAAAGTCTATAAATATGGCATCCCTCTCCACATTCAGACACTTTGTTTTTTGATAATTCGCTGCGAGATTTTGCGCCTAAGTGTGAGCCAAGCTTTCGGCTGCATGGATGGTTGGAGTTGGAAGAAGCTTGAGCAAGAGCTTTTGAGTCGTGGGCTAGAATCCAGTATGTCTGCCTCCCAGCCAACACATACTACTACACCTATATTGCGAAGAACTAAGCCTATTGCCATAGCATCAGTGGCCAAGAAGTAGAAAAAGCCCCAATGAACCCCGGTTAGACAATCACCGAGGAAAATACCTGCAGAACTACGAGGTAGGGAGAAAATGGATTCACAGAAACAATTAATGGAGCCCCAAGATTTAGATGAGGAGGAATTAGTCGAAAACTTTGTGGATATAAGTGCAAGTGAGGTGGAACCCATCTCTAGGTTTCCACCTTATATGCAACTAAGGAAACCAACCGCGAAGGTGACAAAGGACCCAGATTCCATCATATACAAGATATTTACACCCCTGTTACCAAAGGAAGTGCTAATTGATGGGGAGTTGTTGGCCAAGATGCCAAACCTGCGCATGAAGGACTGAGATTTAAATTCTCGCAACAAGTATCCCCAATTTGAGCCTAGTAAGTAACTCTAATCTGTGTATTACGAAGAAGCTAGAGTGACTAGGGTTGAACCAATGAAGTGGGTAATCGGGATTCAACACGCTGGGTTGCTGAATATGATTTATGTTCCAAACTTTGGGTGCAACAACATAAACATAATTTATGTGTGCCAACTACTGGAATTGGTACACGATGAGCATCTGCGACTTGGAGAGCCAATTTTGATTGACAATATGTTAATCCAAAGAAGTATTGCGCTGTCTCATCAAGGAACAAACCCCAATGACACATTTGTTGGGAAATCTCAAGAGAATAAGTTGGCTGATCAAATGAAGAATGACTGTGGCATCGTCAAGAAGTCCCGAGGCTATGCTATCAATTCTATTAATGATGAGGCTATGCCTTTTTTCACATCCATTTTGGCTGATAAAATCATGAGGAAGTGTTGGGCAGATGAAGTGCCGTCTCCAATCGTATCTTTGGCTGTGCAGTGTAGCAAGGGGGTTTAGTTTAATTGGGTTAGGTACCTCTGCTAAGAGTTTTTGGATGACTATCATGAAGCATAGGAAGAAGGGAAGCCATTCCATTACGCAAGGTTGTTACTCTTAATCATGTTGGTAGCATGATGAACACCTGTAGGATTCACAATTCCCTAATGTGGAACCGGATGTATGCAAGGCTCCAAAGTTTGCCTCGTTATGGGCCTCTAAGGAACCAACCTGGGTTATGGAGAATAAAATATTCTAGGTTCTCTTTGAGATGGACTTGCACACAGTCATCAACCAACGATCGAGGTTGTCACATGCATTATTTCAAGATTTTGGTAACGTTGTTGATTTTAAAGCTGACTTTCACAGTGTCTCTATCTGCACCAATAAATATTCGGACAAGGTATGGCATCGTCTACCATACTTAGTGTCTGAAGATGACATCTTGGCGATCATTAGTAAGTGGTCGAGTTATTAGCTTACCCCAACAACGATAAAGGTGACCAAGAATGCAGGAACAAGTGCGCAACCTGAAAAATTAGCAGGAAAGAAGGATAACAAGAAAGTGCCTCCTACGGTCACCATTGACCTCCAGGGAAAGACTACTGATCTTGTATTTGGGAAGGAGACTCGCCAAGGGGAACACGGTGGTGGAGACCTTGTTGTAGACATAGAGGACATTGATTCCCCATTTATAATCAAGAAGTGGAAGAAGCAGAGTGTTGGTAGTGCGCGGAAGAAGTAAAATTCAGATAAATTTGCCACCATCGAAGCTTTGGTCCTCACCGAGGGGGAATTTCATGAAATTTGTGACATTGTCAATGCTGTAACGGAAGAGATGGGGGGAACATCGAGGATCAATACATGCCAGTTTTGGAAAAGGTCCAACAAGGCCTTAAAGAATTGCAGGTGAAGACGAGCGTGCTTCAAGTGAGCATGTTTTAGGCGAGTGCGAAGCAAGAAAGTGTGGTAACTTCAATCGAGCTTACCGTAGACCTTTGATCAGTCCATTTTCTAGAAGGACCACTGCACGTTGACGCTGTAGAGGAAAGTGAGCACGTCCAAAACTTGTAGAATCTGATGTAGAAAATCCTGTAGATTCATAAGCTCATTTAATCTACTAAAACAAGAGACAATAATCTACTTCTACTCTTTACAACAGAAGCACATAAAGATCGAACAAAACAATAATCGAAAAGAGGAAGATAATCAAAGGCACATAATACAATAAGTATCTGAGGAAAGCGCAACTCATAACCCCATTATCTGCATTGCATTAATTAGAAATCCAAGATGATAACACAATGATTGTTCTCTCAAGAAAAATCCCAACACTCAGTAAAATCAATCTCCAACTCACAAGCAAACTCTTGGCCAACACTTAGACAATTATCCTGCTCCACAATTCCCTATTTCCTTGTGCAATTCCTATGGTTGAATAACCCATCTGAAAGGTAATTCAGTGCACTCAAAACCTCACAATTCCTTCAAGGATCAGTTCTTGATTGCATGCATAATCTGTACAAATCAGAAAATTATACAACAAATAGTACATTGTCCCTGCAGTCTAGTCTCAACTGGGTCTTTCTCAGAATCGAAATGCATGAGTTTCTAATGAGGGAATCCTCAGTTAATTGGAGTAGTACTAGTTAATGCATTAGTGCACCAACTGATTGTTAACTCACTATTAGTTCCCCAAACGGCTTGGAACTAATTTAACTGGACTTAACTCAACAAATTGAGTTAATTAATTACAAGTCATACTTAACTCATCCTAGACCCCTAGAAACAAAAAAAATCCAACCTGAATCAGAATGATGTCTCTGTCATCAAAGTCTCTAACTGTTATTGCCTCTGTCGACTAAAAACTCTGTGCTTCTGTTGACTCTACCTTTCTACATTGTTGTCAACCCTTCTCTACGCTTCTTCAGTATTTAACTGCTCTAGCCTCTGTCACTTTGATCTCTGATTGCATCAATCCCAACGATTCCTCCTGCTATTATGTACTTTGGGCTCTCGTAGCAAGGTACATTCCATGAGATAAAACCACTCAATGGACCCTGATCAATTTCATCCCTCTTGGGAGTAGCACTTCACATCACCCCACCTCACACTTGAAGGTATGGCTGCATGTGCTCCCTCTACCCACCTAGCTCGAAATTCCCCCCTACTGGAGGTCTTTGCATGAGTGGACGCCTCCACTTGGTCTCCTCTCAACTTCTCCAATTGAGGCTACTCCACAATTTTCTGAGACTGCTTCTTCTCTGTTTCAGTGGATCTCTCCACTCAGTCTCCTCTCAGCTTCTCTAATTGTGCTTGCTCCACAATTTCCTGAAGCTGCTTCTAAGGTTTCTTCTAGGGATGCATGTTGAGAGGTAATTTACTCTCCCTCTCAACCACCAAGTATCTAACCTTTTCCTTGCTCCTTAAGGCTTTGCATGCATCTTGAACCTAAAGAGAATACAAGTCCTTGACCCATGCACCGATTTGTTTCACCTATCCCATGACGATGTGTCTAAGGAAAACCTTTCCCTTACTAAAAACCACATCATAGCCACGGTCTTCCAATATTATGAATGAAACAAGATTCTTGTTTAGTCCTGGAACATACATCACATCTTTGATCCTGAGAGGGGAGAAAAACTCCCTCTGAAAGGTAACTGTACCAATCCTGGTAGCTCTATACCTATCATCATCTCCAAACTCTATGTTCTGCTTGAGGTCTTTCTCCTCAAAATCACTAAAGATATCTCTATTCCTCGTCATATGGAATGAAGCACTGCTATCAAGATACCACATGCCTCCCATGGCAGTGCCAGACATGCATGAAATGAGAGTGAAATAAAGTTCAAATTGTGAATCTGGAGCTTCACCTACTGCTGCTATTGTCGGCTCCTTGCTTTCTTTCTTATGTGGGCAATTCTTGACATAGTGGCTATGCTCATGATAGTGAAAAAACTTGATTTTCATCAAGTCCACCTTCTTTCCGCCCTCCTCACCTTGGGACATCTTTCCCTTGGCCTTCTTTTCCTTACTCGCTAAGGCAAAATCCTCTTGCAAATCCTTAGAAGAGGTCCCATCTCCGGTGTTTCTCCTGATCTCCTACTGGATCAAATCCGACCATAGTTGTTCCCAATCTTGCAGCTTCTCCCAACCATTGATAGAGTCCTGATAACTATGCCAACTCTTTGGAAGTCCAAGAAGAGAAAGACTCACCATATCATCCTCAGAAACTGTGATTCCAATACTTCCAAGTTCATCACGACATTGATTGAACTTGGTCAAGGAATTTGGAATTGAGTTGCTCGCCTCCATCTTGATTTTTCGAAGTTTATCTTTCAGTGCCAACTTCTTTTGGTCATTGCTATTTTGGAAAAGGTCCTTCAATGCTTTCCACATAGCATGCAAAGTTTCCTTCCCATGGAGACTCGAGACAATGTCTCGAACTCCCTCAAGGATTATCCGCCTCACCCTTGCCACCCACTTCTTCCATTCGACCAAATTCTGAGCATTCGATGCCGGTGGCTTAGGAATGTCCTGATCAATGAATTCCTTCAAGGCATTATCCTCCAACACAACCTCCATCCTATCCTTCTAGGTTATATAATTCGAGCTTCCATCCAAGGCATACTCGAGGTGAAAACAGTAGAACACCATCTACTGATCCTGAAATATGAAATGAAAATTCAAATTTCACTTGTAACCCAAAACTCATAACTTCAGAATCTCCTCTAGTATACTATTCTCATCTTCGATACCATGTAGAAATATTGTAGATTCACAAGCTCATGTAATCTACTAAAACAAGAGACAAGAATCTACTTCTACTCTTTACAGTGGAAGCACATAAAGATCGAGTAAAACAATAATTGACAAGAGGAAGATAATCAAAGGCAAATAACACAATAAGTATCTGGGGGAAGCCACAACTCAAAACCCCACTATCTGTATTGCATTAATCATAAATCCAAGATGATAATACAATTCTTTTTCTCTTAAGAAAAATCCCAACACTCAGTAAAATCAATCTCCAATCACAAGCAAACTCTTGGCCAACACTTAGCCAATTCTCCTACTCTCCAAGTCCCTATTTCCTTGCAAAATTCCTATATCTAAACAACCCATCTTAAAGGGAACTTAGTGCACTCAAAACTGCACAATCCCTTCAAGGACTAGTTCCTAATTGCATGCACTATCTCTACAAATCATAAAATTATACAACAAATAGTACAATATCCCTACACTCTAGTCTCAATTGGGTCTCTCTCAGAATTGACATGCATGAGTTTCTAATGAGGGAATATTCAGTTAACTGGAGTAGAACTAGTTAATGCATTAGTGCACCAATTGACTGTTAACTCACTATTAGTTCCTCAAACAATTTGGAACTAATTTAACTGGAATTAAATCAGTAAACTGAGTTAACTAATTACAAATCATAATTAACTCATCCCGGAACCCTATAATATAGGCATAACATATACATGACTTTAGAAATACTTCCAACTCGAAATTCCTAAGTTAACTAATTCAACTCACTCTAGTTAACTATTACAAGTTGCTATGAGAATAGAATTTGATTTTAATTCTCAGTTTAATTGAAGGATAAATTAAACTGGAATTTATGGATTCTAATTTTATCATTTATTATTGCTATTTTCAACACCTGAGCCTAAATCTTGCGGCGCTCCCCCTTCAGACGTTGCACGAGCTTCATCAGGGCGTGATAGATGAGATCAAAATACGGGAGCATCGAGCTCTATTGGTCATAAACGAAGTCAAACTCAATAACCAACATATGTTCGAGGAAAATCATAAAGCGATGCAGGATCATGAGGATCTAGCTGTGCGTAGTCAACAGCTGGAAGAGGTCATCACCAAAGCATGCAGTAAGCTTCGAGAGTTCCTGATCCCCGCCGAGGCAACATCAATAGAAAAGATTTAGAAACTAGTAGCAGCAATAAGAGAATCAAAGGAAGTGGTGGGTAAGGTTTGCTTTGAACTACAAATGCAAACTACAAAGCTTCAAATGAAGCTGCAGCCTACAATGCCATCGGAAGTTCACGAGGAGCGTGAAGCTTCCATCAAAACTGATAAGGTTCAGATAGAGACTATAGTCAACGTTTTGAAGATACAATGGAAGTATGGGCCTCACTGCAGGAGTACCCACATGTACAGAATATCGAAGCTGAGATCAGAGACAAGTAACTGTAGTTCAATAAGCTTAAATCCATGAAGCAAACCTTAGCACCTGTACAACGGTTCGCTTGTCTCAAGGAAGGAACACCTCTGTAGGGCCAGATAGATGAGCTGTAGAGAAAGGCACAAATTATATCAATGTAGACACAACCTTGGGAAGATGAGGCCCACTAGATTTCCTAGGACATCGAAGGAAAACTGAAGAGCATGCAATAGGGCCAACAACAGAGAAGCTCATGGATGAAGTGCAGTAGGCTGCATAATAATGCACAACAACACTCAATCCATTGTAGACTGCCTAAAGGGACTGTAATCCAAGATCGAGGATGTACCAACTGAGTGACTTGACAATGAGTCACATATTTGTGATGGGGGCCTATTAGGTAGGGGTCCCCTATGTCTAATTTTTGTCTGAGTCATGTAAATACTCCACATTTTGTGGAGCAGAGCACGATTAATGTAGTATTCTAAGAGTCAAAGGGGCTTTAGGGTGGGTCAAATCCCCTTCTTTTCTAAAGGGATAGGATTACTTAGAGGATTTTGAGCTTTGCCCATGGTTTGCGGACCATGGTATTGTAAAGTTAGAAGCATATATAAAGGGATGATTTTTCAAGTCTAAGTCATGATGTAATGAATTGAAAAAACACTTTTGAGTATGTCTTGTAAGATCTTTCTGTAGTCAGGTGAAGGGTAAGGCTCCTGCAATTGTGTGTGTGGAGACCTTGGTAAGTCTGCAGCTGAGTGCACAGGCCCCTGCAGTGTGCTCAGGGTCAGAAAGATTGTATTTGAAATGACTTGACTGATAAAGAAGAATTTTGAGACAAATCTATGTAATTTCTGTATGTTCGCATAACTTTTTTTCTTGACTATTTATGGGTCATCATATTATATATATATATATATATATATATTTTGAAATTTCATCGCGAAGGTTTAGATATTGTTTTATATGATGAATAATGCATTTTAGTCTAGTTTTGCACAATTTTCTAAGCGGTTAAAGTAGAAAACACTTTACGATTGCAAGAATAAGGTTAAGAGTTCACGAAGGTGGGATTAAGCCCTAAAATGTTAAAAGAATTATGTTAAAATCATTACAACCACACTGCATAGTCCCTTTGGATGCAGAAACTTGGTTCTAGCATCCCCCAATATCACCTTGGGTAAGACTGCGATCTGCGTGAGAAGATCATTGCTGAAAGGGTCAGTGGTATATGGTTTTTTTGGTTAGCACAACTAACTCTGAACCTAGGTCTAAGCCCTTGAAGCCAACACTCAGTTTATGAGGAAAACCATGCCATAGATAAATGCCATTCCTTTCCTAGTTTAAAAGCTATGTACCGAGGGGTAGAAGGTGGGGCTTGACTAACTCTGCTTTATAAATCAAAGGAGGCCTCAAGGACCTTGGCCATACCAGCAGGGCATGCAAGGTGCATCTTACTCTTATTACCATCCCAACTAGAATGCACCTTTTCCACCCTGGTACTCTTCCACTCATCCATCATGGTCCACACCTCCTTCTTGGCCTTATGGTCCTCAATATCCTCCTTAACCAGTCAATCAACCATTTCAGTCATATGCTCCCAAACCTCCTCAATGGAACAATCCATCACAAGGGTGGAGGCCTCAACTCAACCAACCTCCTAATTTACTACCTCCACCTCCACCTCAACCACAACTTACTCATCCTGCTCCTCCCAAGCAACCTCAGATGCTTGCTAAACCCAATCCAAACCCAAATAACAAGTAGACACAATAGGTCTATGGCAGAGAGACATCTTATCCTGCCTATGTTGTGGAGGTCCAATAAGTCAACCTTAGGTCTGAAAGAGTGCTTCTAGATAATCAACCTCCATCTCCCTCTAAAGAACTTGAAGAGGAAAGGGAAGAGAGTAAACCACAAGTAAATCCACCTCCTTTTCTCGAGAGATTAATCAACCCTAGCCAACACACCACAGAAGAGATTGATCTTCTAAGAGAATTGAAGAATATGTGTGTTAAATACCCCTTCTCGAGGCTATTAAGGATGTTCCCATCTGTAATAAGCCGATAAAAGAGAAATGTTTCAAACACCCTCACAAAATAAAAAGAGACACCCCCACCATCAATGTTATTGGTCAATTATCTGATTTGGTGTTGGGGAGAGTGATTTATCCAAAATATTTAGAGCTTGGAACTCCAGTAGTAGATGTGCACATTTATGGCATCATTGTCCCTCATACCCTAATTTATCTTGGGGCTACCATCAATGTGATGACTAAAGAAACCATGATAAATCTAAACCTCCAAGGAGCCTTGAGAAAGGCCACTACAGTGCTGCAACTTGAAAATAGATCCATGATAGCTCCTTAGGGAGTTGTTGAGGATGTCATGGTCTCCATCGAATCCTGGGAGTATCCTACTGAATTCTTGGTTCTCTAGCCCAAGACCAAATTCAATGGCTATCCTCTCATCTTGGGAAGGCCATGGTTAGCCACTGTTAATGCTTACATTAGTTGCAGGGATGGGAACATGACCATTAAGAATGGGAATTTCTCTAAGCAATTTGTATTGTATCCGCCCGCTCATCCATCCATTGAGCATGACTTACCCTTATGGCTAGAAGAGGAGAAGGAAGATGAAGTTTATCATACAAAATCCTACCCAATTTGTAACCTAGATGCTGTTATGGGAGGGGGGAAACTTGATGAAGATGACCACATTGACTAGATCCTTCAAAACCAACCCCCCAATACCATGCCTCTTGATGATCTAGTGAAATAATATGAGAGTAGTCCTTGGAATGAATTATGCACAGTTCACCCAAGTGCTGACCATGTCAAAATTGTAGAATTTGCTCCATATAGAACCTTAAATATTAACCCCTCTCTCTCATCCAACCAAGAAGAGAAATTATGCAAGATGCTCAGAGAACATGCCTTTACTTGGAACTATAAAGAAATGAAGTGGGTGCATCTCTCGGTTTTTAATCATCACATCTACATCAAGGAGGGATGCAAACCTGTGTGCCAACCTCAGAGGATAATGGGCCCAGCCCTTAAGGACATAGTAAAGGAAGAGTTGCAAAAGTTGATAGATGCAGGGTTCATATATCCCATCTCAGATAGTGAGTGGGTGTCCCCTCTAGTTTTAGTCCCAAAGAAGAAATGGGAAGCGAATGATCTGTGTGGATTAGAAAGAATTGAACAAAGCCACCAAGAAATACCATTTGCATTTATATTCCATTAATCAAGTTTTAAATGGTATTGCATGGAAGAAGTTCTCTTTCCTGGATAGATTTAATGGTTACAATCAGATCCATATCATCCCTGAGGATCAACACAAGATTACATTCACATGTCCTTGGGGTACCTTTGCTTATAGGTTCCTCCCTTTCGGCCTACATAATTCCCTTGCCACTTTACTGAGCTTGTCCATGACTATGTGGATATCTACATGGATGATTTCACTCCCTATGGGTGTGACTTCCTCGAGGCTCTCTCTAATCTTGAAAAAGTCATGAGAAAATGCATTGAAATGAACCTCTCACTTAGTCATGAGAAATGTGAATTCTTAATGAATGTAGGGACTATCCTTGGCCATTTAATATCTCAGGAGGGAATACAGGTGGACCCAAACAAGATTACCATTATAAAAAGGGCCCCTACTCCTCAAAAGAAAAGGGATGTTAGGAGTTTCTTGGGCTTAAATGGCTATTATAGGTGGTTTATCAAGTATTTCAGTAAAGAGGCTTCACCATTGTTTGGATTGTTGGCCAAGGAATTTGAATTCTGTTGGAAAAGTAGCTGCCAAGAGACCCTTGAGATTTTGAAAGAGAAATTGACCACTGCACCCATACTTAGGGGTTTCAATTGGGCTCTGTCTTTCCATATCCATGTTGATGCATCAAACAAAGCTGTGGGGGAAGCCTTGGGGGAAATAGATGATAAGTTACCCTATGTATTTATTTCATTAGTAAAAATATGTCTAAGGATGAATTGAACTACACTGTCATTAAAAAAGAGCTCTTAGTTGTTGTACACTCCTTAAACAAATTTAGACAATACATCACTGGATACCAAACTCTTGTGCATACTGATCAAGCAGCTATTAAATATTTGATGAACAAACTTGATGTGAATGTTAGAATGATTAGATGGTTTCTATTGTTACAACAATTTGATTTGACTATTATTGACATGCCAGGAAAATAAAATGTAGTTGCAATTTTTTTGTCTAGACTTGCTTTGCCTGCAGGTGTTAAAGGGATGGTCAATGATCAACTTCTAGATGAGAACCTATTTTCTAGCTCAGTACTCTCTTTATGGTTTGTTGACATAGGAAACTACCTAGTTGCTGGGAGATTTCCTCCGAATTTGTCATCCAAGGAGAAGAGAAGAATTGTAAGGAAACGTGCCCCTTTCACTTGGATTGGGGCAATATTTTCAAGCTGGGACTAGATCAGATTTTAAGGAGATGTGTCAAGGAAGAGGAAGTATTTGACATCCTCTTGGCCTGCCAGGATGGGCCCTGTGGAGGTCATTTTTTCTGCCAAGAGAACAAATTTCAAAGCTCTACAAGCTGGTTGTTATTGGCCCACTCTCCACTAAGATGTAAGAAGGTATACCAGCAGATGTGATCAATGCCAAAGGATGGGGAAACCCACACCCAAGGATGATATTCCTCTACAACCTCAAGTGTCCTTAGAGCCATTTGAAAAGTGGGGCATGGATTTCATTGGGCCAACTAATCCAACATTAGGGAAGAGAAAGTACATTCTTGTGTGCACTGATTATTTGAAAAAGTGGGCCAAGACAAAGGTTGTCAAAGCAACAACAAAGGATAAGGAGGATGAGTTCTTAAGGGAAAATATTTTCTACAAGTTTGGGTACCCAAGGGAGATAGTCACCGATCATGGGGCTCAATTTGCATCACATCTAATTGAGAATCTCCTAAGGCAAGATCATATCAAACATAAAACATCTACTGCCTAACACCCTAAGGAAAATGGGAAAGTAGAGATTACAAATAGGGAATTAGAGAGAATCCTCACCAAGGTTATGAGAAACAGTAGGAGAGACTGGGAAAATATATTAGTGGAGGTCACTTGAGCCTATAAAACCACTTGGAAGACAACTACTGGGTTCACTCCATATGATCTAGTTTATGGGAAGAAATATCTGCTTTTTATTGATTTTGAGTATAATACTTTGAGAATGGAACCCTAATTGGACTTATATGTCACTAAAGCACAACAAAAAAGGCTGCTACAATTGAATGGATTGAATGAGTTTAGAATGCAGACCGTCCTCGACACTGAAGTTATACAATTGCAAAGGAAGGTCTGGCATGATAGGCATATCAAGGAAAAAGTTTTTGAAAAAGGGGATTGGGCATTATTATATGATTCTAGGTTAAAATATTTTAAAGGAAAACTAATGACAAGATGGTTAGGCCCATACCTGATAGAAAAATGTTATGACAATGGAGCTATTCAAATCAAGACCATTGACGAGGAAGGGATCCCCTTGCTTGTCAATGGCTACAAGCTGAAGATATACAAAAAACTTATGTCCAAGGAAGAATCCATCAATGCAATCAACAAAGAAGTAAATGTGATTGGGAGTGTCATAGCTTCCAGTCCATAAATATTTTTAGATATTTAATAAAATAAAATAAAATAAAATAAAATAAAATAAAAAAATAAAAGGCCTAGATGAAAACCTTTATGAGGCATCTGAGGCCAACTCCTAGGTTAAAAACCTCTGTGAGGCAGCTCAGGAGAAAAAATAAAATAAAAAATAAAGATCCTTTGGTGAAAACCTCTCTTGAGGCACCTAGGGTAGGCATATAGGTTGAAAACCTCTTCTGAGGAAACCACTGTGTCTAAAAAAGAAAAGAAGGTAAAAACAAAAGAAATGGATCTATACCGTGTCTGCTAACTTTTTTGGTCGTTTTGCAGGATTATATATAGTGGAAGTTTCCATGGCTATAGGGCCAAAATTCTCAATATTTCATTCATTCCTCCATCCATCCACTTCCATCCATCATCCAAACTCATGTGATCACCTCTCCCCTTCATCCCATTAGCCTAAAATTCAAGTTTCACCCCTCTCTGGACTGCTACAGGAAGGACATGTAATTGCTACAAGAGGGTTCTGAAAAGCTACAAGAGGGAGATTCAAGGACAAGGATAACCTAACAAGGACCCTATGACTAAGAATGATGAATAAGGTTCCCCCACCATGATCTATCATCCATCTATCACTCATCCATCCCATTTCACAATAATTCACTCACTATTCACTCACTCTTTCTTACCCCTGTTGAAAATTTAAGAAAACCACACAAAATCCATTATCTACATTTCTAAAAGTCTACACTTCCCTCTCTTATTCCTAACACTATCCCCAGGATTTGTTACAGCTTCTCTAATCAACTCCATGCAGATTGAAGACCTCAGAGGAAAAGGAAGGGTCTGTTACAAGAAGGAAATGTCCCGTTGTAGCAGCCTGTGCACACATAACAGGAAGTACTAAACTTGTTTTATCTCATCAGTAGGGGGGTGATGGAAATTATGGGACCATTATGAATTAGTCATATCACTCCCAGAAGGACTCTCTACCAACAGTAGCAACTTAAACTTCAACAAGGTACCTACACACACAACAAACACAACAGTCAAATATCATGAGGAGCAATGAAGCAATACATAGGAATAAGCCATCAAGTCAACTCCCTTGATTCCAATGATGTGGTCCAGCTCCAGCATACAAATCCCTACAACAGTTCGATCATGAGGTAGGAGGTATGGAAAACTCTCACCTCCTTCCTATGTGTGAACAACGAAAATGTGTAAATGTTGAGAGGAGATGTTTTAATAAGTTGGAGGTGGCCAGCTAATTTGGCCACCCTGGGCTAGTAAAGTAAAAGTGATGGTAAGCACTCATGCAACTTGGAGATGTCACATCAGTCGAGTTGGGATAAAAAATAGTGGGTGGTGATTACAAGGAAAGAATAAACACTTACTCCAAGTGGGGAACACGGTTCAAAAGAGGAAACCTCGTGTGACTCCTAGGTCACCACAACGCTCCAAGACTAAACAAAAAATGGCATATTATGTACTGGGGCTCGATTTCTTTTGCATAATCGCTCATTTCGAAAATAGTTAGGGAGAGGACTAGCTCGGGGTGCCATAGAGGAGTTTTGTACCCTGTTTTGCAATTGCTACAGGAAGGACCTACATGCAAGCCTGCGACTGCTACAAGCAGCCAGAGAAATTGCTATAGGAAGATTGAGAAGGTGGAGGAAAGCCACAAAGGTTTGAATTAGTCTCCGAATTAACACCTTCATCCCAGCCTACTTGACAAAAAGTAAGTGCGGCCATCTCCTTCATCCACTCATCAGATTTCTGCAAATTTCACTTCAAATTCTACAGGCAATGGCAACCTAATTATGAAATTAAAATATATTTTTGTGTAGTAGAGTCATGGGAATGTAGGCAATTGTCATTAACAAGGAAATTTTAACTCATTGCTGCCAGTAAATTACACACTAAAGTTATTAAAGAAGTATCTCTCCCTCACTTGATTGAGAACATAAAGAATAAATGGGGCGAGGATTTAACAAAATGGAGCCCTAAGATATAAAGAGAATCCACCTACACCCTCCTGTGGTAGACATAATTAGAAGACACCAGTGGCTAGGTTTCTTTGAGTTGATGAAATGGTATGATGATGAACTTGAATTTGAATTTGCCAGACTCTGAATTCACAAATATAGGATAATTCCACCACTGTGGTGAGGGTATTGGCTATCTCACTCATCTCTGAACTGATTAGTAGAGTGATAAGCTTACCTCTAGGGATCAATTGGAGCTTAGAGGACAAATCCACTAGTGTCACTACTAGAAGGAATTTCTTCATTGTCAATTAAAAGCTTATTGAGGACAAGAATGGAGATAGGAGGGAAAGCCTACATTATCTTTGGGATGAGGTGGCCTATACTATTTTGAAATACATCTCTTGTGAGGGGAGAATGAGTGCGGTATATGCCTACCACTTTATATTACTTCATGAACTCAGGTTCCAGGTAGAATTGCCTCTTGTTCAAAGGCTTAGTGTACCATAATTCATCCTACAATCCATTAGGGACATGAGTCAATAAGTGAGAGAGGAAGAACACCAACACCTAGGCCACCATGGCCTCATTAAAATGATGGTGGATGCCTTGAGAAAGTTGAAAATCCCTGTCCTTTGGTCCAAATTCATAGACGTGGATAGAGAAGCCTTCATTGAAACACATACCCTCATAGGAGGTGAGACCCCAACCTCTAGTGTTGGAGGAAGAGAGGGAAAGATAGAGCAAGAAGAAGAAGGGGCAAGGACATAAGAGGAAAAAGCAACAGGGGCAGAAGAAGAGGAAAGAGAAACAAAAGAAGAAAGGGAAGTGGAAGAACTAGAGGAAGAGGTAGGAGGAGAAAAATATGAAAAAGAAGAGGGGGAGAAACAAGAAAAA
Source organism: Pinus taeda (assembly GCA_000404065.3). Classification (NCBI taxonomy): domain Eukaryota; kingdom Viridiplantae; phylum Streptophyta; class Pinopsida; order Pinales; family Pinaceae; genus Pinus; species Pinus taeda. The sequence goes on along the minus strand of APFE031673137.1, from coordinate 24,739 downwards.
TCAAGTCCTGAAAAGACTACTAAGCCCAGAGAAACATAGATACCCCCAAAAAAACAAGTTTTTCTCCAAGAACCACTGAACAAGAGGTAGCTATAACTTTAACTACCTTAAGCACCCCAGTCAAACCTAAAAGGAATATAAAAAACCCCCCTTATATTTTAAGACCAAGAAAATCACCAGGATAAAGAAAGGGAGGCCACAATCCCACAAAGTTCCCCATAATAATCGAGGAGTCCCCAAGCAAGAAAGAGGACGTGGGACCAACTGAAGAAAAAATCGAAGAGGTTACCTCTCAAAAACCTACAAACAAGACTCATATAACATATGTAAGGAGGCCCACCACCAGATCTGTAACACCCTCCTCCCACATCTACCCAAGCAACCAGCCAACCGGGGTAAACATGCGATGAGAGGCCACTATGATATGATTCGACCTCCTAAGTCACATTAAGGAAGTGTAACCGACAAAAACACACCATACAGACATCCAAGATCATCAACAAAACCCTGAGAGGACAAGTCAGCCACTCAGACAACCTGTCTCTGGGCCCCACTGTTGTTTTAGGTCTCTTGGGCCATAGTCACTCTCATGCTATGGGAAAGGGAGTGACCAACAACACTAAATTCGCTCTCATAGGCCTGCCTGCCAACGACTGTGGACCAAAATTTCTAGTGTTGTGCCAACAACCCTAGGATTTAAGCCACTTTTTTAGGCTCAGAGCCTAGGTCATTTCCCAAAATTGATCCATCTCTTCAAATTATTAAAATAACATGGAAATGATAGTACAAAAGCAAATACTTGTTCAAGACCTTGACTGGACCCCTACTAGCCATGACAGGCATTTCGTCAAACATATTGCAAATGTGTAATCTACAGGTGTAATTCACAGTTCTGAGCACGTGAGTCTCATACTTAGTTGATAATCGCTAAGAACCATTGATAACTTAACACATCAACTGTCATTTCATCCATTAGGTCATAGATGCATTGATCATTCAATTATAAGTAAAAACATGATGACAACCACACATGGTTGCTGTCATAAAACACATGCATAACCAACATAATAGTAGCAGAAAATACTCATGAAAGTACAGTCATATAGACCACATATAATCCATCAACATTCTCATAGAAATACAAGGAGAAATAACCTTTCATTAATGATGCAAAATCCAAACCCGGGATGGGACTTCCATGTTCCACCCAACTATAGAATGGTTGAGCCAAATCTCTCTTCAACCATTCACCCCTGTGCAATATTCCAAGCATGAATGTGGGATCTCATAAAAGACATCAATAAAAAATCATCTAGGGCTTCCAGAGGCCATCCACCTCAACCCATCAAACAATGATTCCACCTCACGGCCAGACATCACAAAACCATCATTAGATTGGTTTCCATACAAGCCTTCTAGGGCTTCCAGAGAGTTCGTTCCAACCAAGTCTTCCAGGACTAGTAACTCAACCCATAGTTATCGTTGGAATTCTAGAGTGTTTGTCCAACCAAGGCTTCCAGGACTAGTAACTCAACCCGCCAAGGGATTCTAAAGCGTTTATCCAACCGAGGCTTCTAGGACTAGTAACTCAACCCAAGTTGTTACAGGGTTTCTAGAACATTTGTCCAACCAGGGCTTCTCGGAACTAATAACTCAACCCAAGCTAAGGAAACATGAGAACCAACAAAAAGTAAACAATGAAAATAAATCCATAATCACCATGGCTATCCAGGAAATGGCAAGGCTAGGCAATCCATTTTCAATCCATGCAATCCTCCATGCCAGTGATTGATAACAACCAAGAAACCATATGCATGTGCCATGAATGCCAAAGCTAGTGAAGAAATCATACATGCAACTCGGTACCTGCAAGAAAATATGATGTAGCTGTTGATCTCGATGCCTCCTTGCGCTTTCCTACCTTTCCTTTGCTTCCTAGATCCAAAAATCCAAGTATGCCACACCCTCCAAGGGTGCTCCAAGAAAACTCAAAGTTTCCAAGAGTATGAGAGGGAGAATAATGAGAGAGAGCTCCAACACTGAATTGACAAAAGGTTACCAACTGATCTTCAGAAGCCTTTTTATGGATGAGGCCTCTATTTTCTTTATTTTCCTTCATTTTCCTCCTGACATGAAACCTGTGACCTTTCACTTCCTTTTTCTCCTAATTTCCATTATTTTCATAAATAAATGTGCCAAAATTTCCATTTTGCCTTTCTAAAGCCTTAGTCCTTGCTTTTGCCAATTCCTTAACCATAACCAATCACAAGTGATCCCCATCACTAGGATTTTCCCCAACATTCAACTTGGAATAAGTGTCCCATCAACCGCGGTTATTGTTTTTTAACTTTTATTACATGGAATTTCACTAGGGCTGTTACATAACCCTTCCCCTTAGGGGACACCGTCCTTGGTGTTCAATCACACATATACCTCAACAACCTATTGAAAGAAGCCCTGCTCATGGAGATTTATAAAGGAACTCAATGCAATATTTACAATGAAAGATCTGCTCAAGAGAAAAAAATCATGACAATATGACAACATACCACATAGTGGAGCTTTATAACACAACTCATTACGATATTTACAATGATCATTCTACTGAGTGGAGCTTTGTAACCACAATAAGATAACCACATGATAGCATAATAACATGACACCCATACCACATAGTGGAGGTTTATAGCATAGCTCGTTACGACATTTACATCCATACACGGGTGTACACATAGCAACATCATCAAAATATAAATACTAGAACATATGCCAAATCATATACCAAAGCATATATCAAAACATATACTAAACACCGTGTCTAAGCATATATCAAAACATCATATAGCATATATCAAACAATCATAAAGCAAATATCAACCACCATAAAGCAAATACCAAACCATCATAAATCATATACCAAAACACCATAAAGCAACTACCAAACCACAATAAGCAAATACAAAACCACCATATCAAGTTGCTTTGCCTCAACGGGAAAACAAGGAAGGATACATGGCTCGCATCTGATCCACCATCTCCCATGTAGCTTCATTGGGCCCAAAGTGATTCCACTATGCTTTAACTTTCTCTATTGCTCGATTTTGGAGCATGAGTACCTTTTTCTGCAATATACACTAAGGCTCAAGCTGGAATTCTTCATCTCGTTCCACCTGCAATACAAACCATTTAGTTACATGATCAACATCTTTAACATACTTCTTAAGTAATGAGACATGGAAAACATCATGGAATTTCAGTGTCGGTGGTAGTGCAAGTCGATAGGCTATTGGCCCAATCCTCTCAATGATATTGAAGGGTCCACAAAACCGTGGTGCGAACTTGGCACATGAGCCAATTCACAAGGAACTCTTCTTCGGTTTGATGCGCAAGTACACTTATTCCCCAACCTGAAACTCCTTGAAAAACCCGTTCCTATCAGCATAACTCTTCTGCCTATCCTGTGCTGCCTTTAGATTCTTCTTGATTACCTACATTTCCTGTTCCATGTCTGCAACATATCTAGTCCAATCAATACCCCGCTAACTGGATCACTCCAAATGATAGGAGTGTTACAACTCCGCCCATACAATGCCTCAAAGGAATCATCCTAAATGACTCTTGATAACCGTTGCTGTATACGGACTCTACCAAGGGGAGATACTTTTCCCATTTCCTCTGCTGATGCCTCACATACATCCTCAACATGTCCTCTAATATCTTGTTGACTCTGTCTGTCTGTCCATCTGTCTGCGGATGATAAGCTGTGCTGAAGGCCAACTCTGTGCCCAAACCTGTAAATAACTCCTTCCATAACTTGGAAGTGAACTTGCATCCCTGTCTGATACAATATTCTTTGGAACACTGTGTAGTCTAACCAAATCTCTGATGAATACCTATGCCACATCACTAGGTTAGAACATATACTTCATTGGAATGAAGTGTGCAACCTTTGTCAACTTGTCCAAAATGACCATGATGGAATCATGTTGCTTTACTGTCTTGGGAAACCTTGTGATGAAGTCCATGAAAATGACCTCCCATTTCCATTTCAGAATCATGATTTGTTGTAGTAGTCCACCTGGATGACTATACTTTTCTTTCACTTGCTGACAATCAAAACATCTAGCCACAAACACAACTGCATCCCTCTTCAAGTTCGGCCAATATTAAGATCTCTTCACTGCTGCCAGTGTCTTCTGGTAACCCGGGAGACCTGAATATGGTTCTGCATGAAACTCCCTTAAGATCACCTTCTTGAGATCACTGTCAACCGACAAATATATCCTGTCTCAGAACCTGACCAATCCATCTACTATAAGACAATAGTCCAAGTGTTGTTAACCTACACCTGTACTTATACCATTACCTATACCTATAATTGTACCATCACCTGTACCTATAATTGTACCATCACCTGTATCTATACCTGTACCTATATCATCACCTGTCCCTGTACTATGCTATAACCTATACACAATCTCCATATATCTGACATCCTGTTGTCTTGCCTGCAAGATCCTATCCTGTAAATCTGTCCCATAAGAGCTCATAGATGCTAAGTGATTCACCTCTACCAACCTGATAAGAGCATCTGCCACTATGTTCTCCTTGCCTTTGATGTATCTGATCTCAAATTCTAACTCGCTGATCATGGCCAACCACGGAGCTTGACTACCATTCAGATTTGGTTGGTCAAATAGATACCTCAACCCACTGTGATCACTCATGAATGTGAACCTCTTGCCCATAATATAGTGTCTCCACATCTTCAATGCATGTATAATTGTTGCCAACTCAAGATCATGTGTGGGATAGTTTTGCTCGTGCTCTTTCAGTTTCCGTGACTCATAGCATACTAGCTGTCCATCTTGCAATAAGACTCCACAAAGTCCTCTCTTACATGAATCTATGCACACAACAAACTCTCTGTTTGGGTCTCCAATATTCAACATTGGTGCATGTGTTAACAACTGCTTGAGCTACTCAAAAATAGCCTCACATTCCTCTATCCATTCAAACTTCTTACTTTTTCTTTGCAAATATGTGATAGGATAAGCAATCTGCGAGAAGTTCCTGATGAAAATCTTGTAGTAACCTGCCAAACCCATGAAGGATCTCACCTCATCCATATTCTTAGGAGCTACCCACTCCATGATGGCTCTAATATTTTATGGATCTACTGTAATCCATTCCTTGGAGAGGACATGCCCCAAGTAATGTACCTCCATCTGAAAGAAACTACATTTACTAAGCTTCGCATACAACTGATTCTCTCTCAACAATTTCAACACTGCTGCTAGATGCTCAACATGCTGTTTTTTGTTTTTAGAATATACCAGTATAACATAAATGAACATAATAACGAACTTATCCAAATATGGATGTAATACATTATTCATCAAGCACATGAATATAGCTAGAGCATTAGTTTCCAAATAAACTACGACAAAATCATAATGCCCATACCTAGCCTTGAATGTAGTCTTGTAAATGTCTTCTTCCTTGATGCATACCTAATGATATCTAGATCTCAAGTCAATCTTTGAGAACACTGCTGCTCCCTTCAGCTGATTGAACAAGTCATCAATCCTTGGAAAAGGGTATTTGTTCTTGATAATCACTTTGTTCAACGGCCTGTAATCAATGCATAATCTAAGAATACCATCTTTCTTCCTCACAAACAATACTGGTGCACCCCATGGTGATACACTTGGCCTAATGTATCCTTTATCCAACATTTCCTTCAGCTGTAGCTTCATTTCTACCAACTCAAGTGTGCTCATCCTATAAGGTGCCTTTGATGTTGGAGCTGCCCCTGACACTAACTCAATAAAAAAGTATACCTCCCTGTGAGGTGGAAACTCTATAATGTCCTTAGGAAATACATCCCTGAATTGCTGTAGAAGCGGGTACTTGTTCAACACACTGCATTCTCAACCTCCTTACCTTTATCACTAGAAATGTGCACTATGAATAGCTTGCATCCTTTCGTACAACTATCCTTTACTTGCATAGTTGTCCCCATCCTAACTAATGTGGCCTTCTTCTTACCTTGTAAGATTCTTTGTTCTCCATTGTCATCAACACACTCAATAGCTTTGTCATAGCAATCAACCTTGGTTCTATGTAGATACAACCAATCCATGCCCAATAACATACTGTATGAACCCAACGGTAATACATTTAAATGTGCTGCTGTAGACGTACCATTTAATTCAAATGCACAAGATCTTACCCAATGATGCACTCACTTCTTTGTACCTATAGCCAGCTGCACTAACCATGACTATGCATGCAACTCCTTATTGAAACCACACTTATCCCCCAAGTCAGAACTAACATAGCTATAATTAGATCCAGGTTCAATCAAAATAGAATAACTTGATCACAAAGCTTACTATCTATCTTGATGATATATGCCTGATGCTCTACCTATTTGTTATCTAAGTCTGCATAGATACGTGGAATAATTTAACCAACGTCTCCAATAGTCTGCTCCTCCTGTTGGCTGTATATTTGAGGTCTACCAACTTGATTTCGCGGACAATCTCTGCTGTGATGATCTTTGCCACAAGTCCAACACTCTATAGGCTTCCAACCTCCATCCTTATTCTTTTCTTCAGATCGATGTCTTGGTCCTCTATCTGATGCATTGAACCTCTTAGGTGTTGCCACATTCTCCTTGTTAACTGAATCCTGTGGTCTTGCTCGCTTCTTGTCCCATTTTCCTTTGTTCTTTATGTTATCACTCAAAATGTTCCTTAGAAGTTATCAGAAGAAGAGAAAGACTGAGGTAACCACAAAGAAATCTTTTAAGTATAGGCTCTAGCCAACCTATGACTCAGAGAGGGCTCTCTCTATGTGATTCAACTTTGTTTGCTGGGATTTTAGGCTAGTTCTTAAAGTTCAGTGGGTTTTGGATTTGTATTGAATGTTGGATGGTGGAATCCTTAAAACAAATGAATAGAATGAAGTCTCCGGACCATTGGGATATGGAGTCAAAGAAGGACAACAAAACTAGAACTAACTCATTAAAGGAAGTGTTCAAAGGGCAAGCTAGCAGAGTGAAGTATAGGTCTTTAGGTCGAATGGGTGAAATGATCTTAACCAGGGTGAGAGGGCACTTAAGAATCCTCAAACCAGGATCAAAATGAGGAACAAAGGATAATCATGAGCAAAGGGCAATTAAAAATCCTTTACTATAGATTAGAGGAAACTACCTAGACTAAGGAGCAACTAAGAATTCCTCAATTTAGATAATTCGTAAAAAACATTAAAATGCACAATAGTTATAACAGAGTGCAACATTCCATATTATAGCATTCAAATTTCAAATACATTAAATATTATGGAAAACTTTAAAAGAAAGATAACAATCACAAGGGAAAATACTTGTCTGTACTTCGCACTACACATGAATCCAATGGAATGTCTTGACTTTATTCATTAATCCAGCTTGCTGGTCCAAACGGTGATACAATAGCTTACAGTCTTTGATTGAAAAAGTCTATAGAAATGTCTAAGAATCCACCCTACATACTTCGAATTGTGAAGTATTTATACAAAAAATTATTACCAAATATCTCAAAACAAACTTGAGATTTATTCTAGGAAATACAAATATCTTCTGCAAGAATATAGAGACAACTAATGAACTGTTTCATGTTGTCCCTTTTTATTTGGCACTAATGGCTTTTATGGTTGAGTTTGTAGCCCTTTATGTTGGCTTGTAGTTGTGATCTTTCACACTAGAATCTTCTTCACTTTGTATCTTTCACCTGATACTCTTTGACCCTGAGACTCTTTGACCATGCTGCCCTGTTTTCATTTGTCTACCTAGCTGCTTTCACTTTTACTGTGTAGTAACTTTTTTGCTGTAAATTTATCACAGTAAATCAATCATTGTCTCCCACCATTCTGCATCAGGTAACTTTACATTCCTAATCCTCCTATAGATCTCATGAGCTTCAATATACTTGGAAAAATTGGGCTTGGTGAAGAATAAATGTTTTATCTCATGCTCAAGGAAAAACAAGTTCTCAAATGTGTTGTATAGAACTTTTCCTCTTGGCAGGCCTTTTATGGATGAAGTGCTTGCTTGTTCCTTTGCCAGCTGTCTGAGCCTGGTATCATAGTCCAACCATGTCATAATTTTATCATTGATAACCAAAGGACTTGGCAAACCTTTCTCCCTCAAAATTTGGAATTTAGCCATGAACCTATCAATGGCTATCTGCATGTTGTGGCACTTTTCTTCTAAGTTAAGCATAAGGTTCCTTTTGGAAAGGACCTTCCTTATCTCCAAGACGAGTTCAGTCCTGTCTTCTATGTTGAGTTCTTGGAGCTCATACCTATTTTTGCTGTTGAGGAAGTGGATGAGTCTATTGGCATCCTCAGGCATGTCTCCTAATTCTTCTTTGACCTTTTGGATAGCTTCTGTAGCTATCTTTACTAACTTTGTCTACTCAAAAATAACTTGAATTGAGGGCTAAATATCCTTCACGGAGTCATTGATATTGGCCCACAACATTTCCTTGGTTTGACCAAGAGGTTTCTCCATTGTTAAGTCTTTCTCTAAGATATTCATCCTTTCATTGATCCTTTGGGTCTTTTGGGCTTCTTCCTTTTTCTTAAGCTGAGCAAGTTTGTAGTCAGTTTTCAAACTTCCCACCTTTTCTCTCAATCTATTCATTTATGTAGCCTAGATAGACATTTCTTCCATGGCTTTTACCAATTCTGCTGCTTTCTCTCCTGATGCACTTGCTACTATTGTAGATTCTGCTGTGACTGACAATGTTGTGGCAGGTGGAACTGTGGGTGCCAATGTAGAAGGGACTGCTATGGAAACTGTAGGGATGATATCTTTGGAAGTTGTGGCCATTTCGCTTTGCTTCAATTAAATTAAAGCGTCCAACTCCTTTTCTGTCTCCTTTAATTGATCATTCAACTTTAGGACCAAGTCCATCAACTCCTCATTTCTGGTTTGGCCTTCTATGACTTCTAGAGTTTGAGGATATTGTAACTGTGGTATTTTCAATTTCCTCTTAAGTGCAACAATATCATCATTTTTCTTCTTTATAAGCTGCTCTATGGCTTTTATATATATGGGATCATGTCCCAACTCAATCACTAAGTCTTATAAGAACTTGATCCTTGTATCCTTGGCCTGTGAGGAGGCCTTCTCTAACTGAAATTGTGCAAAAATGTTGTTCAAAGAGTTCTGTAGCTAATGAGAAGCTATGGCTTTACCTGTCAGGTTGGAGTATATCATCTCTCTAGCCTATTTGTGCAGTTCAATATGGTCTATGGGATGGAAATCTCTGGGCAACACTTCAAAGTCAACCTTTTTGAAATAAGATGTTGTCTTGGGCTGCTGAATTGTAGGTTTGATGAAAGACATCTGTAGCTTCCCCTCTTTAATGTCAAAGGCTGACGTTAGCCTTGTTTGATTGGTAGGAGTTAGTTTCAGATACTAAGCATATGTTTGGGCCTTAAGCCTCTCATTTCTAGCTTTGATTTCCTTGTATCTTTCCTTTATGTCCCGGTCTCTATCAGCAGGCCTGCTGAATGAAGATACTTCCACACTAAGATGCCTTTCCAACATCTGAGTTTGTGATGTGGAAGGCTCTTGCATGCCTTCAGATGGAATGGTAGGCCTACTTCTTTCTACTTCTGTGTTGGTAACCTGTGCTGATTCCTCTCTGTATTCCTGTTCAGAGGCTGGATTGAGCCTTTTCCTCTTGCTTTTTTACTATTGCAAATTTGAGGTGTCCATCCTTGATGTGGGGGCTCCCTCTCTATTTCTTTTTTGGAATCTTCTCCTCATTCTAAGGAGTCTGCATGATTGGAGGGGTGCTCGTGGCTCTTTCTTATAGTACCTATAGGAAAGAGTTGTCATCAAGCTGCTTTTCCAAATTAATTAGGGAATTTTCTACATCTATTGTGGTGCTGTCTTGGTCTACTAGGGTACCTTCCACCCATTGTGTTTGATTGGAATATGCCTCTATTTCTGGTATGGGCTGGTGGATGAAGGGTCCTAGCTTGAACTTTTGCCTCTTCTTGGTAATTAATTCCAAAGGGTCATATCTCCATACAAAACTCCTTTGGAACTTTATTCTTTGCAGGATTAGGTCTGCCTCTTTCCCTGCCTCTCTGGAATTACATATGAAGGGACCTAGTTGATCTTTGATTTTAAAATAGGCCTTCTTCTTGGCATTGACGAAGTTGACTTCTTCTGCATTGATGATTTTTCTATAATAAACTAACTCAAACAACCTCATAGGGAGGTATCTTGGCAACTTGTATGGTGAAAGCATGCAAACATATATTCTGATTTCTGTATGGTTCTGATAAAGGTACTAGTCACCCACCTTGGTTTGCTTGGAAAGTTGGAGGAATCTATTTATTTCTGGGCTTATCCCAAGTGGAGGATTCCCAGTGAGCATAGTCATGATGGGATGTACAAAATAATCTATAAAGTCTGAGTAGGTATATGGTGATCTAAACTCATGGAAAAGTGGGGTCCAAAAGATTATAGGTCTGGGCTGGCCCTTCTTGTCAAGATTTTGGAGGGTAAAAGGAAACTTCTCTGATTGATAGTACAAAAATAGATAGTATAATACAGAGGAGTATTTGAACACCCTATCACTTCCAATTCTTGTGAACTGTTCATGCATTCTATTCTTGGTCTACTAGGGTACCTTCCACCCATTATGTTTGATTGGCATATGCCTCTATTTCTGGTATGGAGTGGTGGATGAAGGGTCCTAGCTTGAACTTTTGCCTCTTCTTGGTAATGAATTCCAAAGGGTCATATCTCCATACAAAACTCCTTTGGAACTTCATTCTTTGTAGGATTAGGTCTGCCTCTTTCCCTGCCTCTCTGGAATTGCATATGAAGGGACCTAGTTGATCTTTGATTTTAAAATAGACCTTCTGCTTGGCATTGACGAAGTTGACTTCATCTGCATTGATGATTTTCCTATAATACTCTAAGGAAAACAAACTCATAGGGAGGTATCTTGGCAACTTGTATGATGCAAGTGGTGGGCTCCAGTATTGCAGCAATAATGCTGCAACTCCTGGGACTCCCTTCTTTACTTTTATCAACCCGGTTGTTTGTAACAAACTTGGAAGCGACGGTGCTGTATGCACAAGTACTAGCTCTTGTCGCAGCTGTCACTTGGTCAGCTAGCACAAGTCCGCCAGGGCTTTAGCCAACTTCTATAAGCTCTTAGATGAAGCTTGTAAATGATGGATGAAAGCTAACTCAAAGGGGGGCTAATCTACTTGCGGAAAGAAACTGAAAGCAAAAGAGGAATGCAAACCCTAGCAAACCCTAATTCTACCAGCTAGTTCTATTGATGCAATAATGAGAATACAGACCACTGAATGAGATGCCATTGACTTCAAAAAAGGAAAATGCACATGTCTTAGTCTACTTTTGTTATAGAAAGTATCTTTTTGTATTTTCTTGATTAAGTGTCGATTTTCACATGCATATACTTGAACTGTGCTTCACTGTGCAGGAGTGGACCAAGGAAGAGGAATGCTTGGAAGTAGTTGGAGAGGCTCAGAGAGGGTCTAAGGGGTCCCTAACACTCTTCCCCAGAGTCTCACAAGGTTTGGCTATCAGAAAATCTCACTTGTGATCTTCTACAGGAAGTCTGCAGGGGTTCTACAGGAAACTTCAGAATTTCTACAGGAAACTTGGAAGTCAGTTTTTAGGAGGTGGATGAGTGAGGGAAGGTGCATGAATGGATCTAAAGGTATGATAGGGGTCTAAACATGGCCTAAGGACTGGTGGGAGGTTTGATGGAAGGCTGACTTGGCTCGAAGATGACTAAGGCAATGATGAGCAAGAAGGTAAGGTTTCGTAGACACAAAGGATAGATGGGAAAAAGGGCAACTTAGCTATGAGACAGAAGAGGAGGCTTAGATGATGCTTTGGGAGGATGGATGAAGGAGGAGGATACCCCGCACGGTGGGCGTTGATCAATTCAACACAAACCTGCAAATGATCAAATCCTAAACTAATCTATTCTATCCATCAACCAACATAAATGAGCAGCAACTTTATTTGGGAAGAAAACCTTGTACACCATCTATGCAAGGAAACATTTCAGATGTCCAAACCCATGACTAATCTCTGCAACTAAAACAAGCACACTAAAAGATTGCATAAGCAGCAAACTAGTGTTTTTGTGAGGCATCACTGTTTCCTCAATTCCAGCCCCAAATCCAATAAGGCCGAGGTGAAACCAGGAGTGTAGTTGTCTCTTTTTCTTGGA
>APFE031673121.1:0-13334 GCA_000404065.3 Pinus taeda | reverse complement strand
GCAAAGATGCCATTTCATCAACCATGGCCTCTTTCCAGAGTTTTCCATCCTTTGAATCCACTGCTTCCTTCACAGTTCTGGGATCATCATCAGTAACAGACAAAGCAAAATTTGAACAGAAAGTGGATGGACTATACCTTTCTGGTTGCCTTCTTTCTCGAACTGATCTTCTCAGAGCCGGAATTTGTGGCTCTTCATATTCTGATTCCTCCTCTGCTACAGAGTCTGATTCTTCCTCCTTTAGTTCAAACTCTATCTTCACAGGTTCCTTTGGTTGGACTTCATGTTTGATAACATCTTTCACCTCTTTGAACGCCACATCTCGATTGTACACAACCTTTCGTGTGACAGGGTTCCAAAGCTTATAACCCTTTAAACCATCCTTATACCCAATAAATATAGACTTTTCAGATTTACTATCCAACTTGGTTCGTTTATCCTTTCGAACATGTACATATGCATCACATCCAAATACCCTCAGATGTGAAAGAGAGGGTTTCTTACCAGTCCATACTTCTTGTGGAGTCTTATCCTCCAACACTCATGAAGGTGACCTATTGACCAAGTAACATGCAACATGCAGTATCCACCGCCTCTGCCCAGAATTCCTGTCCTAACCCGCACCAGTGAGCATGCTTCTTGCCCTTTCCATCAACGTCTTGTTCATTCTTTTCTGTGACTCCATTTTTCTGAGGTGTATATGGAGTAGTCTTCTGCTGTGTTATACCACACTTCTTACGGAATTCTTCAAATTCCTTGCTGCAAAATTCTCCACCATTATCTGTCCTCAACACCTTTATCTTCTTCTCTGTCTAATTTTCCACTAGAGCCTTAAATTCTTTAAACCTCAAAGACTTCAGATTTCATCTTAAGGAAATATATCCATGTATTCCTTGAGAAGTCATCTATAATGATACATAGTACACAGACTTACCCAGTGATGGAACTTTCACAGGTCCAAACACATCACTGTGCACAAGCTCTAATATTTGTTTCGTCCTCTTACCACCAGAGGGGAAACTCACCCGATTCTGCTTCCCATATACCTAATTTTCCCAGAAATCAAAATCTAGAGAGCTATTACTCATGCCTTCTACCATACCTTTACCATGAAGTATTTGAAGGCCCTTCTCTCCAATATGTCCAAGCTTTGATGCATGGTCTTCTCTGCAGAGACCATTAGATTTTCTGCTTCATTTTTAGGAACCATAGAACTATTGCACCCGTCAACAACAATGCTACCTTGCAGCTTGTACAGAGTTCAGATCCGAACTCCCCGCGTCAATACCAGTGTTCCTCGAACCATCTTGTAGGTATCCTTCTCGAACACTGTCTTTACACCTCCATCATCCAACTTGCTTACAGAAATCAGATTTCTGGCCAACGCAGGAATATGAAAAACAACAGGAAGGGTTCTAACCATTCCACCTTGCAACTTCAACTTTACTTTTCCACGACCAATGATTCTAGCCTTCCTATCATCTCCTAAGAATACATCACCACCATCGTATTTCTCATACTGCAGAACCACTCTCTATGGGGAGTGAAGTGAAAGGATGCGCCCGAGTCAATTAACCATGCCTCATGATCTACATGTGTACTTGAAGAACCCAAGTACACATCCCCACCTTCATCTGAGGTGGTTTTTGCCTCTATAGAAGGAGCATCAGCAGATCCCTTTTCTTTATCAGGAGCTTTAGATTTACACTCCCTTCTAAAGTTCCCTTCCTTTCCGCATTTACAGCACACCACCTTTATAGGTTTCCATAGAGATTTAGATCTCCCACTCGATGACTTATTTTTGTTTCTGTTCTGGGACCGTCCTTGCATAGACAAGGCATCACCATTATGGTTGTCCATATTTTTCAATCTCATCTCCTCCATCAGCAAGGCTGAGACTATTTCATCAAACTGCAAAGCAGTTACACTGCTACCTATTGCAATAACCAGACTATCCCACGAATCTGGTAGAGAACACAACAAACTAATGCACTTATCTTCATTTTAAATTTTAATATCAACAGATGATAGCTAACTTACCAAAGTATTAAATGCATTCAAATTCTCTGTCACCGAGTCTCCATCTTTCATCCTCAGGTTATAAAACTTTTTCCTCAGGAATAGTTTATTCACCAGAGACTTAGATTGGTACAAAGTCCCTAACTTGTCCCATAGAGCCTTTGTTGTAGCTTCCCCTGATACATTCAACAATACTGAATCTGAGACACACAATCATATTGTGCTCTTTGCCTTCCGATCCAACTTCTTCCATTCTTCATTGGTCACTCCCATTGGCTTAGTACATGGATCTACCACAATCCACTGATCTTTATCCACCAACAGATCCTCCATCTTGAGTTTCCACAACTCAAAACTCTAACCATTGAACTTATCAATCTCTATATTTCCGCTGCTTGCCATCTTCTTTCACCACCAGAATTGATCTCGCAGATCTCCCGCTGAACAGGATGTACCACAAGACAGAGCGAAACCCCTCAGCAACAAAGGCGTCCCCTTGAAGCCAAAACAACTCTGATACCAAATGTAGGTTTTAACCCTGTACAAATATTACATGCATACAAATTCTTAAATCACAGGAAAAATAAAAATGTGAAAGCATAACACATAAAACACATATACACAGAGATTTCCCAATGGATCCCAAAACCGAGACTACCAGCTTGATGTTTCATTATTTTCCTTTTAATGTTACAATACATATTTATACATGTTGAAGCAACCAATACCATGGACTGAAAACCATCACGCCCAAAACAATGGACCGAAAACCATCGCGTCCAAAAAACATGTGCGAAAATCATGCACAAAAACATAGGTGGGTCCGCCCAAACCCCTCAAACCCCATGTTAGCTATGTGGAAATAATATAACACAACCCAACACACTCTCCCCCTACTCTCTATATTTATACCTCCCTCCATCTCTCCTTATTTGTCTCTCTATCTCATCCCCCTAAACATATGTCATTCTTTCTCTCTCGACCCCCATCTCTCTCTCTCTCTCTCTCTCTCTCTCTCTCTCTCTACGCCTTCTCTATCACTTAATCCCTATCTCTCCCTTGTCACTCCCTCTCCACCTTTCTGATGTAGAAACATCCAGACTTAGCTAGCAATGTGATTGTATGATCACATGTTGTGGCTAAAATGAGATGAATTTCATTGACGTGAGTGGTCAAAATCAGTTTTAGTAGAGAGGTTTGGATCTCTCCAATTGATTTTAATTTCAATTGTAACAATTAAATCATTGTATTATTTTTAGAATAGGAGATAAGTGTTATAATAGGTTTGTCTCAGAGCTTGAGAATAGGAATTTAATAGTTGAGCTGATAAAAATAGATATTGAGTTGTCAATGTTGTTAGAATAGGATTTGATCCATAAAAGAAAGGAAAAAATGTAATGATAGAGATTTGGATGGAATAGCAGAGTGATTAAGCAAGAGATTGAGAGAGAGATAGGGTTTTCAAGTGAAACAAAGGTGAGACAAATTGTTGTAATCAAGATGAGAGGGCCAAGAATCTATAATTTTTATTTTTATTGAAATAATTGATTAAGGTGGTGTTGCGTATTATTCTTGGTGTGAAATTCTCTTGAATCTATGTATCGGCGTTATGGACCCTAATTGGATATTATTTTCTATTTATGCATTTTATTGATAACTCATAGTTAGTTAGCATTAAGGTTTGTTCCATGCTTACGTATTAAACCTTTGTTAAAACGTATTTATTAAAAGCACATATTAAACATGTGAGCAATATTCCCAAGTGGTAAGCAGTATCTCGTGTGCTTAAAGAATGGTAAATGGTATTTCACAAATTCATGCAATTAACCTAAGTTGGTAACATGTAGCACAAGAAAACCACTTTTTTCATGCGCTCTTGACCTGATATCAATCGTGCTAGATAGCATGCAATATTGCATGGTCATTGTTGGATCGGACGTGATAGATTGATGGAGGAGATCGGCCCGGCTAGTTAGCAAATGATATGTTGCCATATCCATAGGATTGGGTAAACAAATTGATGGTGTATATTGAAACGCTCAGGAGAGGAAAATTCAAAGTGGGACGAGCGGTGATTGGTGAGCATAGCGAGACCTTCAAGAGGAAATACACGTACATAATATTATTAATGCATAGCTGATTGGTTTTTAAGTGAACCATAAGTCTAATTGTAGACTACCACACCAATATAGGTAACCATCCACATCATTTGGTATCGGAGGTAAAGAATTAAGTCTGCTATAGTAAACATGCTACCCAAGAGAGGAGATGGCGTAGGTCGGGGGAGACCTATAGCGAATGCAGTTCTGCTAGAAGAGATTCAAAGCCTACGTACAAGGATGGATACAATGGAAACGGCTCAAAGGAGAGCACCTGATGAAGGAGATTCTAGTGCCACAAAGGAATCTTCTGAGGAAGAAGAAGAGGATCAAAGCGAAGCTACCGAAGTTCTCAAAATGTTGCCGAAAGTAAGTGGAAGACCTAATGTGGAAATACCTTTGTATCACAGGAATCTCAATGTAGAAGAGTTGATGGACTAGATGAGTTCATTGCACAAGTATTTCGACTATGAGGAGGTTGATGACAAAAAGAAGGTGAAATTTGTAGTTACCAAATTAAAGGGTCATGAAATTATCTAGTGGGATCAACTAAAAACATTGAGAGAAAGAATGGGGAAGCTTGAGATCAAACAATGGGATAAAATGGTGAGGAGGTTGAAAGGTAAATTCATGCCAAAATATTATCAGTTAAATATTTTCAGACAATTATAGAATTTGAGACAAAAGGGGATGACTGTCAGAGAATATAAAAAAGAGTTTTATAAGCTGAGAATTAGAGCAGGACATGTAGAGGATAACATATAAAAGGTAGGAAAATACATCAATGGCTTGAGATATGACATACAGGATGAAATCAGCTTGCTGAGTCTGAAGACAATTGAAGATGCCTATCAAGCAACTTTGAAAGAAGAGGAGAAGATGTTGAGGAAACAAAATCAGAGGAACTGAGGGAAAAAATTAACAAGAAGTAGAGGAACTACCAGATCAAGATTTCAACACCCTCAGGGTGAAGCACGAGGTTCAAGTAGTAGACCACAATAGAGAAGATACTTTAGTAGAGGAATATTTGCACCCAGAGGAAGAGGCCGATGAATAGAAATTTACTGTTATACATGTGGATAATGGGGACATGGATCATGGGACTGTCCTCATAATAAAGCAATAGATAAGAGGAATGTAAACGTGGCTGAGGAAAAGGAAGAAAAACCTCAAATTGTAATATGGAAGAATCACCCGAAGTAGGAGAATCTTTGTTATTGAAAAGGGTATTGATCAAAGCGGAGAAGGAGACAAGAGAACTAGCTCAAAAAAAGAGTTTATGCAGAACTGCATGCAAGTCCAAAGGAAAATGTTGTAAAGTTATAATTGAAAGTGGAAGTATTGATAACCTTATTTCTACAGAAATGGTGGAAAAGTTAGCATTAGTGAAAACAATACAACCTACTCCTTACAAAGTATCATGGCTGCAAAAAATACATCATCTTATTGTGACAAAACAATGCAAAGTAGAAATCCAAATTGGTACTTATAAGGATGTGGTATTATGTGATGTAATGCTAATGGATGTATGCCATGTAATGTTGGGAAGACCTTGGCAGTTTGATCGGAAATCTATACATGAGAAGAAACTCTTATACTCTAGAGAAGGATAGGAATAAACATACACTACTTCCATTGAAGAATGACGCAGACAAAGAAGCACCTAGAAACAATGTTATCATGACTGATAACACTACAAAGTATCATGGATACAAAAAGGACATCAGCATATTGTGATAGAATAATGCAAAGTAGAAATCCAGATTGGTACTTATAATGGATGTATGCCATGTATTATTGGGAAGACCTTGGCAGTTTGATCAGAAAGTTATACATGATGAGAGAAGAAACACTTATACTCTAGAGAAGGATGGGAATAAACATACACTATTTCGATTGAAGAATGAAGCAGACAAAGAAGCACCTGGAAACGGTGTTATGCTGATAAATGGGAAAAAATTATTGCAAGAAGTCAAGAAGTATGAACATATACATTTTGCTTTCATAAGGAGACCTAATGTAATTTTCACTTCCAAAAACTTAGATGATTTATTTGAAGAAATCAAATTATGTTGAATGATTTTGCTGATATTATTGTGGATGAGCTACTGAATGCATTACCACCAATCAGGAGTATTAGTCATCACATTGATCTAATACCTAGAGCAATTTTTCCAAACAAGGCAGCATACATGTTAACTCCTCATGAAAATGCAGAAGTTGGGAGACAAGTGCAAGAACTAATGGATAAGGGATTAATCAGAGAGAGTCTTAGTCCATGTGTTGTACCAAAAATACTCAGTCCAAATAAAGGAGGTGAATGGCGCATGTGTACTAATTCCGGAGCCATAAACAAGATTAATATTAGGTATAGATTTCCTTTACCATGCATGGATGATTTGACGGATTGTTTGAGTGGGTCAAAGTATTTTACTAAAATAGATCTGAAGAGTGGATACCATCAAATAAGGATTAGAGAAGGAGATGAATGGAAGTTTGCAGTTAAAAAAACAATGGGTTGTATGAGTGGTCAGTGATGCCTTTTGGACTCACTAATGCACCCAATATGTTCATGATATTGATAAATGAAGTCTTGAAGGAATATGCAGACAAGTTTGTCATTGTTTATCTTGAGGATATTCTAGTTTTCAGTATAAGCAAAGAAGAACATCTGGAGCATTTATGTTGGTTCTAAGAACTCCGCAAAAGGGGAAATTGCTGATAAATATGAAGAAATGTAGTTTCATGAATGAAGAATTAATATTTGGGGTTTGTAGTTTGTAAATAAGGTATGAAAATGGATCTAGAGAAATTCCAAGCAATTTGGAATTGGCCTATTCCAAGAAACATATTTGAGGTAAGAAGCTTTTAGGTTCTTGCAAGTTTTTATAGAAAATTTATTAGAAGTTTTAGTCACATTTGTGCACCATTATTGAAACAATGAAAGAGACTAATCATCCATTCAAGTGGATAGAAGAAGAAGATTGAAATTTTAAGTTGTTGAAGAAGAAAATTAAAAAAAAAATAGTTTTAGTTTTGCCTGATTTTGGAAGAGTTTTCAAGTTGATACTAATGCTAGTGGAGTTGCAATTGGAGCATATTTAAGTCAAGAACAGACACCAATAACATACTTTAGTGAGAAATTAAATGAAGCTAAGAAGAAATAGTCTTATTAAGATAAAGAATTTTATGCTATTGTGCAAGCTTTAAAAAAATGGAGAGATTATTTACTACCAAAAGTATTTGTATTGTATTATGATAATCATGCATTACAACTCATAAACAACCAACCAAAAGTAAAATAGAACCATGCCAAGTGGGTAGAATTTTTGCGGAGTTTCACTTTTGTGATAAAACATACAAGTGGTAAGCTGAAAAAGGTTGTTGATGCTCTAAGCAGGGTAAATTTCATTATGCAAGAATTAAGAGTTGGTGTTGTAGGATTTGAAGAAATGGTTGATATGTATAAAGATGATGCAGAATTTAAGGATATTTATGTATTTGTACAAAATCCAGCAGTTCATAATAGAAGCGAGTAGTTATATTATCTTATCTAAGGAGGTTTACTATTTAAAGATAACAAACTATGCATTCCCAAATGTTCTATGAGGGAAAATATAATCAAGGAGAAACGCAATGGTAGGTTATCTGGGCATTTTGGACAAGACAAAACCTTTGCTTAGGTAAATCCTTTTTACTACTAGCCAAAGATACAAAATGATGTTAAGAAATATGTCAGCATGTTAAGGGGAGAAGCCAAAATACGGGATTGTACCAACCATTACCAATACTAGACCGACCATGGGATGCAGTTAGTAAGGATTTTATTTTGGGATTACTTAAAACTCAAAAATGTAATGATAACGCTTATGTTGTGGTAGATATATTTTCTAAAATGGCACATTTCATTGCATGTAAAAAGACTAGTGATGCAACAGATATTGCTAATATGTTTCTTCAGAAGTTGTAAGGTTACACAGATTGCCTCTAAGTATCGTGTCTGATAGAGATACAAAGTTTGTTGGGAATTTTTGGAGAACTCTTTAGAAGAAGCTAGGTGCCAACCTTAGTTTCCGTTCAGCATATCACCCTCAAACAGATGGACAAACCGAAGTGGTAAAAATAAGCTTGGGAAACATATTGAGATGTTTAGTTTATTAAAGTCCTAAGAAGTGGAATTTAACACTTTTTCAAGCTGAGTTTGCTTATAATGACTCTCCAAACTAAAGTACTAGGATGAGTCCATTTCATATTGTTTTTGGAATGAATCCAAGATGTATGCATCAGCTCAGAAATTTGGGCAAACAGGAGACAAGAAGTGAAAAGGCTGAAGAGTTTGCAGAGTAGATGTAGAGACTACAAGAAAATGTCAAAGACACATTGTAGGAAAATGGTGGAAAATATAAACAGAGAGTTGGTTTGAAGAGGAGAGAAAAAGGATTTCAAGTGGGAGAGGTAGTAATGGTACACTTGAAGAAAGAAATTTTTCCTGTTGGGACTTATAATAAACTAATGATGAAAAGGATAGGGCCGTGCAGAATTGTGAGGAAGTTTTCAACCAATGCTTATGAAATTGGGTTGCCAGAAGGGATTGGAATATCACCTATCTTCAATGTTGCATATTTATATCCATACAAGATAGAGGCAAAGTTACAAAAGGAACCTATAGAAGATGAAGTTCAAACTTTAAATTGGGAAGAACAAATGCCAAAGATGGTGAAGAAAGAGGCAGAAGTTGTTTTGGAGAGAAGAGTATCCAAAAGAATGAGAGCACCGGTTTATTTTCAATATCTAGTCAAATGGAAGGGACAACCAATGGAGGATACTAGTTGGGTAAAAACAGAATAATTATTTTGCTGCATTAAGAGATGGCCCAAATTTTGTCAGCAGATATTCTTGAACCATCATTTTATCGCTCGCTTGTTTGTCCGAGGCTACATGAATACTACCAATCCCCAAACTCTTTGCTCCATCTCAAATTTGCATAGCCCGAATTTCATCTTTTTGAGACAGTTGTTTTTCATTTTCACTGGTACAAATAAAAGACCCGTTACCAAGAGGAATTGGCCCCTTCCACATCAAACACCAACACCATCTTTACCTGCTATTAAATGTTTACCACTTCCATTGCATTTCGTTATCTTTTTCCATGTATCTTCGTTGAAATTGTCGGTCACAGTGAATAGCAAAGATGGATCTTATAATAAATGAGTAGAAATATACTTGCAAGAGAATGGAAGCCTGCGAAAATCCAAGGGGAAAGCAATAGTAGCACTAGAATTTGCAAATCACCTGATAGCTTATAGCTGCCAACCCACAGAGTACTTTCCATACTCTTCTTGAATGAAATTCGAAGCTAGCAAGTTTTAATCGAGCGACTACGGAAGGGTCCATGTAAGCCACTGGAAAAACACAGAATGAAGATGTAATATACATTGTCAATATAGAATAGACATGAAAATAAAAAAAATAGAAAGGAAAATAAGAAAAATCTTAGATGGGCGTTCAAAAGAATTTTTAAAAGAGATAATTAATCTAATTTACTTATTTACATTATTTTAATTTTGCATTTATTAATATGGTTGTGTTAATATTATATATATATATATATATATATAATATATATAAAGTAAATATTCACTACAAGGGAAAATTAATAAAATAAAAATTATGTTTACTTTTTGCCTTGCAAATTTATTTATTCTGTTAGCTGTCTTAGGTTATCCAGCTCAATATCATGCTCAACACTTCAAAGATGCAAGGGTATGAAAAGTTCATACATATTCATGATGGTTTATACCCCTTTAAATAGGCTATATTTCACCCAAATACTATATGTCAATACCATGGATCAATATGGTGGCTCATTTTTATTTTTATTTTATTTTTATATGATTATTTACATTTTTCTTTTATTTTATTTTGACAAGGGTAAAATACTTACATTATTTTAGGTCTAAAACTCCCTTCATATGACACTTGTTCACATGACATTTTTTTAATCAATCAATTAATTAAAAAGACATAAAAGAGAAAACAACTACTGTGAAGTTAAATATCAACTTTTGGTTTTACATAAATAGTTAAATTCCAACCATCCACTTAAAAATTATTAATAACCAAACTAGATCCATCTTAACACAAGATCTATCAAGCTTCTAGAGGGACCAAATCTCTCGAGGTGCAAATCTAATTTTTGAGCGTAAAACTTGAGGAAATGTTTGCACCTCAAGAGATTTGATCCCTAGGTTTGCACCTTGAGAGATTTGATCCCTCTCGGCTTGATAGATCCATGTTAAGATGAATCTAGGCTGGTTTCAATCATGTGCGATCATAGGAAATTTGCTACACATCTAATTATTTTGATAATTTTAAATATATTAAATATGTCTAAGATTAATTTGGTCAATTTAATTTAAAATTTACTTAATTACCTTAACTTGAATGGAAAAATGATAAATACAAATTTGATTGCTGATAATTTTAAATATGCTAAATATGTCTAATATTAATTTGGAAAATGATAAATACAAATTTTGAGTGCAAAGTGTCAACTTAACAATTTTGATATATAGAAAATGTGAATACTAAGAATATAGTCAAAATTACAAACAATCTTCATTGCAATCAATTTGAAACTATTTTCTTCTACTTTTCCTATTGTCACACCTATTAGCTTTACCATTTTCTCATATCGATCATATGAAATGAATAGTTGGAATCATATACCATTCAAATATTTAACTTGAGCTACTGTAGTAAACAACATACCTTGTCTCTGTTTCTCTCCAATATTAATAGTAGTTTTAAACAACATACCTTGTCTCTGTTTCTCTCCAATATTAATAGTAGTTTTCTCGAAATTCAATCATTGTGACTTATGGAGTGTTAAACCCCAAATAATTTCCAATGGTAGTTGTTTTTTATTACCACGTTTAAATGCAAAGTAATTAACAATGTTGAATGATGGAAAATAGGAAAAATAAGAATCTACCTAATTATAAATAGTTTCAAGTTTCAAGAATCAAACATTTGGGGTAAGCAAACATTTTATCTAGGATGAAAGTAAGATGAAATTCAATTATTGTAGTTATGGTTGAATATTTTTTATGTGCTTACACTAAGAGAGAGTGTGTATGTAATTAACAATGTTGAATGATGGAAAATAGGAATAATAAGAATGTACCTAATTATAAATAGTTTAAAGTTTCAAGAATCAAACGTTTGGGGTAAGCAAACATTCTATTTAGGATGAAAATAAGATGAAATTCAATTATTGTAGTTATGGTTGAATATTTTTTATGTGCTTACATTAAGAGAGAGTGTGTATGTTTTGGGGGTGAGAAGGAGGTACAAGGGGAGATAGAGATATAGATGGGGGGAGGGGGCAAAGAGAGAAGAAGAGAGAGGAAAAGACATGGAGGGAGGAAGAGATATAGATATGGAGAGAGAAATGTTAGAGAGAGAGAAGGGGAAGAGAGAGAGATAGTGAGGGGAAATGAAGCAAGGGAGAGAGAGATAGATAGACATGGAGAGAGAGTGTGTATGTTTAGGGGTTGATATAGAGAGATAAAGAAGGAGAGACAATGGGAGATAGAGATATAGATGGAGGAGGTACAGATGCTCTTACACTGAAATCAATGCACACTATCAATATAATTACCTTGAAATTAATGAACATCACACATCTTGTGCATCAAATCAGAAATCAAAATCTACACCAAAATCAATGCATCTAGTGCAAAAAAACAAATAGGATTAGAAATCAACATCTATATTGAAATCAATGCATCTAGTGGAAGCAATCAAATAGGATTATAAATCAATATCTAAAATGAAACCAATGCTTCTAATGCAAACAATCAAATATGAGTAGAAATCAACATCTACGCTGAAATCAATGCATCTAGTGCAAGCAATCAAATAGGACGAGAGATCAATATCTACACTAAAATGAATGCATCCTATGCAAGCAATCAAATAGGAGTAGAAATCAACATCGACATTGAAATCAATGCATCTAGTGTAATGTACTATATAGAATTATAAATCGACATCTACATTGAAATAAATGCATATAGTGCATGTGATCAAATAAGATTAGAAATCAACTACTGCATTGAAAATCTTGAATATTCCTGACTTTCTAGATCTAAATTTTATGTTTGTATTTGTCTCTATGAGACTCTTTCTTCTTCCCTCTCTCTCCACCTTCCATTATGTGTCTACCTCCCTGCCCCTCTCCTTCTCTCTCTTACTCTCCCGCTCCACCCTCTCATTCTACCCGACTGTCCCTAACTTTCTTTATCTTTCTCTTCTTTTCACTCTGTAGGTTTTGACCTTGTACAAAAATTACCTGGATACGAATTCTTAAATCATAGGAAAAATAAAAATGCAAGAGCATAAAACATAAAACACATATACATAGAGATTTCCCACTGGATCCCAAAACTAAGACTACCAGCTTGATTTGTCATTATTTTCTTTTCAATGTTACAATACATATTTATATATGCCGAAGCATCCAATACCATGGACCGAAAACCATCGCACCCAAAACCATGGACCGAAAACCATCGCATCCAAAAAACATCTGCGAAAATCATGCACAAAACCATAGGTGGGTTTGCCCAACCTAACATAGGGTCCAAAACCAAAATTTTCTGGGGCGCTGCCCCGGACCCCCTAAAGTGGGGTTATGGGTACCCCTCAAACCCCCTGTTAACTATGTGGAAAGAATATAACACAACCCAACAATCTCCCACTTGTTTTTTTCTTTCCACAGGGGGCCACAGGAGAGCTTAGTCATTTTTCTAGCCCTGAAACACGCATTGTTTCTCTACACCAAGAGAACTTCTTAGAGCTCACAGATTTTGTCAATGCATCTGCAGTATTCTTCAAAGTGTCCACCTTTACCAGCAACACCTTTTTTTCTTCTATCATATCCCTCACAAAGTGATACTGAACATCAATGTGCTTTGTCTTTCAATGATAAGCAGGGTTCTTTGCCAAGAAAATTGCACTTTGGCTGTCACAGTCTATCCTTATAGCTCCCTGTACTAACCCCATACTTGAACACAATCTCTGCAACCAAACTGCTTCCTTGCTTGCATGAGTGGCTGCCATGTATTCTGCCTCTGTAGTTGTAGTGCCACTACAAATTGTTTCTTACTCATCCAACTGACTGCACTTCCAAATAGGTTAAACACATACCCA